>OU696580.1:8618242-8653242 GCA_916048095.2 Sacculina carcini | reverse complement strand
AAAGTATAACTTTTCACATATTTATTATCTTATACAATTTTTCGTGTATTGGTATTTTTGATATGCTGATTTTGATGATAATATACCCAATGAAGTGAACTCAGCAGAATTATCGGGGTGGTATAATTGCATATTCATATCCCCAGGCAATTTGTCGGGGGTATATTTACCCCCATACCCCCAGGATCTACCCCATGACACACACACACACACACACACACACACACACACACACACACACAAACACACACACAAACACAAACACACACATACAAACACACGTGTTCCAAAGTAGCCTTGGTAGGATGAAAGCTGATTTTTTTCTGAAGCAGAACCCCCACTTAGTATGGTCGAAATTTTATACAATCTTAGCGGCTATATAAAATCCATACATAATGATAATATTGGAACACTTCTCGTCTCTGATTGTGCACGTTTCGATGCACAATCGCTGCTAAATGAATTAATTTGGGAAAAATAGGTCAGCCGAGAAGATTAAAATGAAATTAGTCAGTAGTTTCGTGTTAGTGATGTCGTGTCAGTGGTGTCGTGTCAGTGGTGTCGTGTCAGTGGTGTCGTGTCAGTGGTGTCGTGTCAGTGGTGTCGTGTCAGTGGTGTCGTGTCAGTGGTGTCGTGTCAGTGATGTCGTGTCAGTGGTGTCGTGTCAGTGGTGTCGTGTCAGTGATGTCGTGTCAGTGGTGTCGTGTCATTGGTGTCGTGTCAGTGATGTCGTGTCAGTGGTGTCGTGTCAGTGATGTCATGTCAGTGATGTAGTGTCAGTGATGTCGTGTCAGTGATGTTGTGTCAGTGGTGTCGTGTCAGTGATGTCATGTCAGTGATGTAGTGTCAGTGATGTCGTGTCAGTGGTGTAGTGTCAGTGGTGTCGTGTCAGTGATGTCGTGTCAGTGGTGTCGTGTCAGTGATGTCGTTTCAGTGGTGTCGTGTCAGTGATGTCGTGTCAGTGATGTCGTGTCAGTGATGTCGTGTCAGTGATGTCGTGTCAGTGATGTCGTGTCAGTGATGTCGTGTCAGTGGTGTCGTGTCAGTGGTGTCGTGTCAGTGGTGTCGTGTCAGTGGTGTCGTGTCAGTGATGTCGTGTCAGTGGTGTCTTGTCAGTGATGGTGGGTTTTCTGTACCGGGTTGTTGTTGATGAGGTCATCTAGACACCATCAACAAGCTTTTATCAATGAACAAGCAATTTATCAGGAGGCCTTGACCTCGATATTCGTCTTGATTTGTTTGTGTTTTTTCGCGATGAACCGTGGTTTGATTGCAAAATATCGGCTGTTTTTCCTAGGATGGACAGACACACACACACACACACATACATAGATGAAGTATTCCACTGGAGTATGCCTATGCCGGTATGCACGAGATTTCTGCTTAATTTACACGCTCAACTTGTCAATGCATTATGTCAATTCTGCGTGTATTACAACACAACGCAAGAGAAGCTGAACGAAGGAAGGGCGAAGCAACGGAAGAGGAGAAATGCGAGAAAAACAGAGGGGAAGATAGACTTGAAATACGACTTGAACAATAGACCAAATATACGCGTACCGAACTGATAAAACACTACTGTTGTATCATTGATCACTCTGGGGACAATACAATGTGTGTGTGTGTGTGTGTGTGTGTGTGTGTGTGTGTGTGTGTGTGTGTGTGTGATAGTGTGTGTGTGTGTGTGTGTGTGTATGTGTGTGTGCATGTAACAAATGAAACTCGTACGACGATCAATGGGCAATTTCTGCACAATTCCTGCTGAGATGTCCCCGTAATGTCTGTGCTGTGTCCACGCTTCAAGCCAGCCATCTCAAATTCAAATGAACAGATGGGATATTTGTATGAAATGGGAATAGTACGTGGGTGGTATATCTATAGGATATATACCTTTACATGCTCACTGTGTATAATTCATCAATCGGCAAACATAAGGCCATTTGCCTTCGGGAACCAGAAGAAGTGATGGCATTGTGAATTGAATATTGTATATTAAAATCACATTATGTAATACATGTGAATTTATCCAGGTAGTATTTTGCTTGGTTTTCTAATTATATTGGCGAGTCGCGTGTTTGAGTGAAATGGATACTTCTTGATAGTTATTAATTGAGACAAATATGTCAAAAGTATCAGTGTCTATATCAGAGTGTCCATATGTTTGCTTGTGTATATATATGCGTGCAGGAGCGTAGATTTGTGTCGAGGCTCGGGGGGATGACAGCTATCATGCATTAGTGTACAAAATTGACTCAGTTTGTCAATTGCATGGGATCCTAAATTATTTTGGGTCTAGTCGATTACCGCACACATACCTCAATTAAAAATATATTGTGTATTGTATAATTTTTCATATGCCTATAATTTGTAAATTTTTCGTGTATTGTGATTTTTTTTCATGGTGATTTTGATGATAACTTGGGACGGGACGTAGAATATTTAACTTAGCCCATTTTTGGAGGCGTTTTTGTGTGGTGTTTGTCTTATATTTGTATACGCTCATTTTGATTACGGTTTGTTATTGTGGCGCACTTGTTACAGCATGTCATTTGATGGTTGTATGTGGTGTACATGTGTCGGTGTTTCTATTGTTTATTTTAATTTTGATATAGACTTTAGTGGTTTTTTGTCCGCCTAGATGTTTCCGGCAATATGATGCATTATTGGTACTTTTGAATGTTGCGTATGTGGCTGATGAATGAGGTTGTAGTAAGATCAAATTGTTCGGTTTGTTTTCCGCGCTTTTTTTGCTCATAGCGGGGCGTGTCGTATAATGCCAATAATTACGCTGCAATTTCATCGCGATATTGAAATATTTTTAAGTTGAAGTCAATTTCTGCTCTAAATTTAATTTTGTGTTTTTGTTCTGGTATATATGTTGGGAGTGTTTATATACCCAGGTAACAAGCTAGTCAGGTTCAATTCAGCTCTCCAGTTCTTATTTAATCACACCTAATAATACTGTCTATAATAATATTAATAATAAAGTCTATGTTGTAAAAATACATGAATTAATGTTTTTAGCTGAGTTTGATTATATTTATATTAAAACTATATTGTGATTATATAAAATGAACGATATAAAATTGATACACGCATTTTATACACTACATTTTATCTTGACACTGACGGCAACTGGTTCTCGTATGGCACAGAGAGTTCTGTCTTCCTGCACGCGCAATGAGTGAGGTCGGTCGTCGTTGTTGTGTGGATCAAGTGCTCGTAAAGGCCGAGTGTCCCGCGCTGCCAGTGAAATCTTTCCCAGTGACACAGCACTGTGTTGAGCTGCAGTTATCACTGGGCACGTGCTGTTCATCTGAGCAGAATGACTCCAACACCGCTCTGACTCCCCTCTCGACGGTCGAGAACAACGGGGTCGTGTGTATGCTGTGTTCGGTCAAGTTTGACGGCCAACACTTCTCGTCTCGCCTCGCCGAACATCTGCTGTGCGAGCATCGACTGGTGGTGGCAGATATTGAGCAAGTGAGTAGTTAATAGACCTCCATTAAATAGCTCACATATTGCTTCTGCGATTAACGAGGTTCTTCGAGAGGAACAGACGGCGGCTTTTTGCATTTTAGAATTCTTTATTGAATTTTACATTCACTTCTATTTCTTTTACCATCGCATTTATTTATTTCATCGTTTCATTTTTCATATCAATCATTTTAGTTGTAAGTGTAATGGAGGGTGCCGTATGGTCCCAGAGGTCGATGCACCCCACAATACCTCTTCTATTTCTGGCACCGCAGCATAGGGAGGGCCGGCTAAATGGCCTTAATATGATTATGATAAAATGGCTTAGGTCGCGACTCGGGGGTTAAGAATCACTTTGATAGACAATTCGGCAACTCTACGCTTCATGTGACACGCAAAGAAAGCGTTGGTGACACACACGCTGTAATAATAATATGTAAGTGTTATGTGAATATACCTGAAAGAGCGAAAAATCGATAAATTGTTTGATATTTCAAATTTGTTTCAGTATATTTCAGTGGTTCTCAACCTGTGTGTGGGTAATTCCCCTGTCTGGTGGGGAATGGAAGAGTTGTTAAGTGGGAAGCTAAAAGTCGGATAGAACAGGACAACTATGTGTGTTTTTTTATCAATTCAAATTCGTTTATTTTTGTTTCTAATGATCTCTAATGACATCATCTTAATTTATCAGCGCTGTGTTATGTGGAAAATGAAGAAGAGATGGCTCATTAAGAAGTGGGGAATCAGTGAGAGAAAAAAGGTTAAGAACCTGGTATATTTGCAATGTGTGTTTTGAAATATGTGTTGAACACTACTGAGTTGAGGTATCGTTGTTGTGTTGTTGAGGTGAGTTGTTTGTCGTGTTACTGCGATCATTGGAGACGTCGGTTCTGCACTCACGCGGTTGATCATTACTGCTACTCGATCTTGACTAACACGGCACCGCTGAATCATGAGCCCAGCCAGCTCTACCATTTACTCTCTCCCAAACTGCCGCTGGATCGTCAAATCAGGGAATTCCTGCACGAAGCTCGTCTTCGGCGCGTGCTGCATCAACAGCAGTTGGAGAGGAACGTGGTGGGTGTGGACAAGGGCTGTTTGTTCTGTCGTCAACTGCACTTCAACTCTTTTGCCGCCTTCTTCTCACATCTGAACGATACGCACAACTTGAGCGTGGGCCGACCCGAGAACATTGTGTTTGCCGACGAGTTCGTTGACCGCATTGAAGCCAAGCTGCGCAGTCTCAACTGCTTGTATTGCGATGGAGAGTTCAAGGAACGCGCCATCCTTAAGGAACACATGCGCAAGAAAGGCCACAAAACACTCAATCCGTCCAACGCTCAGTTCGATCGTTTCTATGTGGTCAACTATTTGGAGCCAGGCATGACGTGGCTGCAGCTGGTTAAGGAACGCGATGAGGATGCTGTATCTTCGCGCCGCCACCATTTCTCCTCTTCCGACGTTCGTCGACCGATCGGTGGAGGTGTCGGCAGAAATGCTCGTGAAGAAGACTGCGCGGGCTCCAGAGATGACCAGGAGTGGTCCGAGTGGCGGGCCAACAGTGTGCAGGGAGCCGTGTGTTTGTTCTGCGCACATTGCAGCGCCGATGTCAGACAACTGAGCGAACACATGAGCACGGCGCATGAGTTCTCGTGGAGCGATGTGTGTAAGGTGTCGTCTGCGTGTGGCGGACGCGTGTCGTTCTATGATCGTGTCAAACTGATCAACTACGTGCGACGTCAAGTGATGCAGTGTCGATGTATCAACTGTGACTGTCAGCTGGAGTCGACCGCTGCGCTGCTACATCACATGAAAAACGAGCAACATGCCCGTCTGCCAGAGCGGCACGTGTGGGCACAGTCCCACTACCTACTGCCCACCTTCGACAACGATACTCTGCTGCACATGATGTCGGACGACGAGGAGCAGCAGGATGTTGACGGTGATGATGTTGAAGACGGCAGTGATTGTGTCGTGGCCGAAGATACTCCTGACGTCCGCCACTCAATACTCGCCGACCACAACGTTCTGCACGAACTGAAGCAAGGTGTGCACTCACGCTAGAACATGTATTTAAATGCAAAAAGCTATTCAGATTGTGGTGTGATTGTGAGCGAGAGAGAGAGTGTGTGAGCGCGTTGGAGTGTGTGTGGTTCAGTGTGTGTGTGTGTGTGTGTGTGTGTGTGTGTGTGTGTGTGTGTGTGTGTGTGTGTGTCCGTGTGTGCTCCGTGTGTGACGGTGTGAGCTAGGAGTCGTGTTCGTGGTTTGGTTGTGGCGTGACGTCTTGTAGGCGCGCGTGGTGCAGCGATGCCCACGCGCGCCTGTCTGAATATATTTTAGTGTTTGTCTGCTACACAGATAGTAAAGGCTTCAAGTAACAGCTGCTGTACGGGAAGAAGTCGAAGCTTATGAACACACAGGTGTGTCCCGTGCAGCTCGCTGCCATCGCAGAACCGACCCTCTCCACGCTATGACGCCACAGGGATCGTATACGTATTAAAGGGCCATCTCCCCAGAATGCATGACACAACACATGACTGATATCTGGTACCATCATTTACTGCTGGGTGGACAGGGACTGTTGGATAGAATTCGCCCAAAGGAATTCTCTTCCGCCGAGTTTCGAACCATGGACCTCTCACTCGCTATGCTACACCACTACATCACGGAGTCCAATACATGGTATCCATATGTCTTCTATGGTACACCAGTGCTGATTTCACTGAGTAAATCAAAATAGCAGAGTTGCAGATGTATTTAACGAAATTGAATGCGATGCTAAAAAAACCATGTATCAACTTCAATATGCAAGCGTTTTGGGATATAAAATCACAACGAAACACGTACTGTTGACTTATCAAAAATGCATCAAAATTGCTTAAAATGTTTTCAATGCGACTTCTGAAGTCGCTTCTGGATTCTACTAGAGATCAATGTCAGGAGCGCGCGCGCAGGATCGTTTGATCCCAAAGATCAGTGCTTTCTCCACAGTCGACGAATAATCGCAACACCTTTGGATGTTTTGGTTTTGCGGTGTATCATCTGTGAATCACAGGGAAAGCGTAGTTTCACTATTAATTGCATTTCTTGGAATATCATTATTGTGATATTTATTCTGGTTTTGTTGACAGCTTATTGTCGGTTTTTTATTTTAATTTTTTTTGGTAGTTCATAAATAAAATGTACGTCATGTGTGCGAGTCGTGAATTTTGCTATTGTGAAATAAAAACAAATATTTCGAGCATTAATTTATACCAGTTTGAGAATGAATTCTTTGGGCATTTGCTTGTGTGGTCCCTTCTTACCGTCAGAGGTTGTGTAGTAGCAGTCGGGTAATGTTTATTATCTTGATTGTTACATTTGTGTGTGAGACCGGGTTTACGGAAGGGCGATCCTTCAAAGAACATCCACAGAAATACACACAAAAATATGATGTACTTATTGTGTTTTTTTCAAGTTTAAAATATAATGTACTTGCTATTTTTTTCCTTATAAGGCGAGGCTGGTTCTTAATTGGTACGATAATTCCTGTGAGAAATTGAAGAAAGTATATCTTTTTGCTTTTGCTTTATTATTTTTCTCGAAAAAAAACGTTTTGCTTAATCCACTTGAACTCCTCTTGTCATTTGCATTTTTATTTTGTACTGACTGCTGATTTGAGAAGAGTGCGAATACTGAAAACGGTTGAGAATCGCTGTTCTAACCTGTTTGTATCTGCTGATGCGACAACTGAAGACAGTTTTTGGACTCGTCGTGTTGATTCACTTGATTGGGAAGACTGTTCTGTCTTGGCGGGGTCTTCACCATGCTGATTCCCGAGTCAGTGCCGCTGTCGTAATCACTGGGTTGGTTTTTGACCTGGCGGCAGTTGTGCAATACCTGTTTCCACACGTCATTGTCGACTGCAGACGTGGCAAGGTGCTCTGTGTTCGCTGTTGTCGTGAGCTTTTGTCTCCGAGACATTCTGAATATCTTGCGTGCGCGGGGAAGTTTACTTGCGTTGCTTTCGTTGTCCTGAGAACTGCTTGAGGTCTCTTGATTGCCGTTGGCTCGAAGGCCAATTATTTGGGACTCTGGGAAATGTTCTCGTGCCGTATAGTCGCACCCAGGCGCTTCTTCCTGTCTCCACACCCTATCTGAAGACGTACAATGGTTGGACTGGTCTTGGACTGCGGCTACCCACAAGTGCGACTGAATCTCCGCAGTCGGATCAACAGTATCGAGGATGGATGTTCGAACGAGTGTGCACGTGTTTCTGTACATTTTTCTATCGACCAGTGTCTGTTTATCTTGAGAACAGTTGTTGATTGTATCAAATAGTGTCTCCTCAATATTATTTGACATTGTGCAGGAGGCAATGTCGTGTGAGAGACGATTACTCGCAGCTTGCCCGAAGTGAGCTGGATCGGTCGATGTAACGTTGTCAGTGTTTCCTCTCCGAGCGTCTGTTTTCAAATAACAAAAAGCAATAGTCAAATACAATGCAAAGGGATGACATACCGTGTATCTGGGCATGCTATATACCAGTATTGCAATAAATTCAGTTGATAATTTTTGTAAGTTTCTCAGGGCAAATTATTCGGACTTGAATTAGCAATCGAGTAGACGAAATTGCTCACCAACAGATCTAAATATGGCACTGTTGTTGACATCTGTCGTGGCTCCTCTTATCATGGACGATGTCGTATTGGCTAGAGGTGGAGGTTCGCTGGTAACACTGCATGCTTCCCAGTGCACTCTGTCTGACGTGGGCAGCGGTGTTTCTCTCGTCGTGTCCATGTTGGACGTGTAGGACGGAAGCTGAGGAATTTTGGCCATTGATCCAGTGGCCAGTTCTCGGTAGAACTCCTGTAATCTGAGAATTCAGGACTACATGCATCTCATGGAATCTGAGGATTCTATATCATATATTAAGCTGCTTTGTTGCATCAATTTTTTATTTGTATTCTATTGTGTTTTATATGAGCTTAATTTAAATTATCTCCGCATTTAAATTCGGCTTTCAAATGGTCATGAACGAGGTTATTGGCCGTATGAAAATAATGCATCGATGGTTCTGTTAGATGTCAGTTAAAATATTGGGAACCTTAATGGTGACCCTAGTGCTAAAACACACATTCACGTGCATTTGTTATGCAACAAACTACACTTGAGGTTGCTTTAATGAGACTTTCGCGGGTCTTCATTTAGGCTTTCTACGAGGTTTGATATGATTGAAGTGTTGTTTTTGTTGTTGACGTTTCTCAGGTTGTCTGGCCGAGCAACCTCGAGCTCCTAAGGAAAGCCACGGATCTGACCGGGTTATCCCACATGTCTGTGGTGGATTTGATGTGTTGACGCTTGAATTGAGAGTGTGTTGTGCAGTGTTCCATGATGCGTGTGTGATAGTGTGTGGTGCCCAATTACAATCTGGGCAGGTGCCATCGATTGAGTCGTTCATCCTTTTCTGATAGGAAAGAATGACAGGATGATGAGCGTATCTCAGCTTTGTAATTGGATTGGTGTTTAGTTTACCGTTTAATGCTATCCAGACGGAGGTTGGTGAGACTGAGATCTTTGCAAACTTTGTCGTAGTCCAGCTGGTGAGAGTCGTTCAGATCGTGTTGCATGGATTGAGAGTCGATGTGGTTGAGACTTGCTGAACTGCACCACACGTTGTCTCCTCTCTGTCTGGAGGCGGGGCGTTCTGACACACACACACGCATCAGAATCAAGATGAAACAAGATGCAAGCTTGTATAATCAATCTGTTACTTGTGTGATTTCTTCTATAACGGCGAGGTTTGAGCGTATCACCTGAAAAACAGTCATCGTTTGCTTCCTTTGAGCGTAGGTTTTTTGAGAGCAGTGCGTTTTGACGTGACGTCCATATAATGTCTTGCTCGGAAACCTGAGTAACACACAAACCATATAGACACCTACATTCAAACGTTCGTTCGTGATCGTCTGAGTAGGTTTGTTGAAATGCTATTTGATAGTGTCCAGTATCAAGCATATCTAGACCTATTTCTGTGATTCATATTCATCTTGGATATCTGACTGTTTGGCTTAATTGCTACATAACATACTCTCGAAGTTTGCAAGACACATATTTGTTACCT
The DNA here is from genome assembly GCA_916048095.2 of Sacculina carcini. Lineage (NCBI taxonomy): Eukaryota > Metazoa > Arthropoda > Thecostraca > Sacculinidae > Sacculina > Sacculina carcini. The sequence goes on along the minus strand of OU696580.1, from coordinate 8,643,665 downwards.
GAACGCCGGAATCCACCAAGGTCACGGCAGTATCGTTAGCACAGTTGGCAGGACATTGCATCAATTTGTTAGACGAGTCATCTGCTGATGCTGTGCTATCCCGGCATCTCCGACATCGGTCGTTGTTTTTATTGTCATCGTCATCCACTTGTTTGAACTTTGTTAGCATGATCGGATGTTGGCTCGAACGGTCTCCAGTGATATTGGTGTCCTTCCGTGGACTTTCCAAAACTCCCGGGGGCGGTGGACTGAGCGATCGCTGCAGTGAACTCTGATGTTCTACCCATCTGGATATCATGTGTGCCTTGCTCTCGTTCATGTAACCGTAACCAGAAGCAGGAATGTCTTCACGAGCGACAGGCAGGGCACCACACAGAGATCTTGGACCGTCGATCCAAGTTTCTTTGAGTCTCGTCACTGCGTCTAGATGTCCAGTGTGTGCAGGCGTCTGACTCGGTCCATCTATCCACTGTTCCTGCTGTTGGGTGCGATGACGCACCTTGCTTGATGATAAAGAGTCGTTCTTGTTTGGCTGTGACTTGTGATGAGTGCGCCCGGAGCGGTGATTTTGGTTCTGTGAAATACAGTTAGTTAATATGCCAGTTAGGTCCACGATCACAAGATACGGTAACGATCATCAGTTGAGTGTCAACGATCCTGATGGAATTCCAACTATCCCAATAGTGTCAACAATCCCAAGCCCGTATCAGATCGAATGAACCGGAATCATTTAGGACTTGTTATATTCATGCTCACAGTATCTTCAGACCTTCAGGTCTGCGTGACCTTGTCGTTTACTAGCAATGACACGTTTTTGTGGTCTTGTGATTGCATTAGATTAAGGACGGTACCTGGCAGTTAATAGACAGATGGTGGCTAGTTCTGTTTTGTCGATGTCTCTTTGATGGCGTCGATTGCGCGCTGTTGCATATCTGGTTTGTTTTTTCGTGTTTGAACTGGAATAACCACGCAAATAAATATACACAGTTTGTTAGAACACTTTGTTTATTGAATACACGAATCTTTCTAAAACTAATTATCTCTATTTGACAATTTACAATCAATTGGATGTCTGTTTTTAAAAAAAATGAGCATAAAGTGTTGAAATTCTTATAACAAATTCAACGTTTGCGAAGGTTCGTTTGTGATTTCAAATTGTTTGGTTCGTCGTGTTTATTCATGTTAGTAAAAGGAAATTGTATCGTAAACTATCTGATACTGGAGGAACCACGGAACAAAATGAAATGTGACGTTTTTTTGCAATGGTGTTGTCCTTGAGAACTGGCCTGTTGGTGGCTGTTGCGTTCCTTGCGAATATGGACGGCTCCCACTACTGTTGGAGGGTGTTCCCCGTCCGTGAAGTCTTCATGTTGCGGTCCTCTGTAGATCACTGTATCGGCAGACATCTCCGAACTGGAAGGATCGGGCTCAGAGGAAAATGCACCTGGATTGTCGCTTGACAACATCTTTTGACCTCTATGACCATTTCCCCCGGATCCATCCGAACCTGACGACTGAATCTGATGCACGCCAAGAGAATAAACACAATTGTGTTTTTTAGAAACTATTTTGCTATCAACGTGGAAATGAGAGCATGTGAGATGAGCGAAAATCAAAGGACGTGGTTGTTTGTGCCTGACAGTGTACCTTAGTGCGTGGTCGTCTCATACGGTGGATTCTTGTGGCCAGCTGTGCTACGGCTAGGGTGTCGGCATAGCACGAGGAGATGGGGTCGATGTGAGCGAGCACAGTGGTGTGGCACAACATTGAACTGATGGATGCCCTCAACAGTTGACTCAACACGGAAGATCTGCATGAAATTGAAGCAAAACGGTATTAAAATATCTGTGTTTTGTATGTGTCTAGTATTTTTCTAAACTTCCCGTAGAGTCACATTGATTAATGGTTAAAGGCCTCAAGTGACAGCTGCTACATGGGAAGAAGTCGAAGTTTATGAACATACAGGTGTGTCCCGTGCAGCTCGCTGCCACCGGAGAACCAACTCTCTCCACGTTATGACGCCACAAGGACGGAAGACGTATTAGAGAGGGCCAGCTCCCCAGAATGCATGACACAACACATGACTGATATCTGGTACCATCATTTACTGCTGGGTGGACAGGGACTGTTGGATTATAGAATTTGTCCAAAAAAGTTCTCCGGCGGGTTTCGAACCACGGCTTGTGATGCGGGTGTGCTACCACTGCACCACGGAGTCCAAACGTGTTGTGTGATTGATGGAATGTGTTGGTGTGCGTATCAAGGATACAAAGTCTCACCGGTATGACGGGTACTTCTGGTTGCTGAAAACAGACGCGACGGCGTTGGTGATGGATGTCAGCGAGTGGCCATCTTCTTCACCGTGTCCTGCGCTCGTGCCCAGGTGGTAAAGATGAAGGCGTCCTTTGTGAGATTCGGCTGCGTGAACAGCACAAAATGTTAGTACGTATAAATTCGCGATGAAGATGGACTTGCCACTCCTGCAATACTTGCATGAAGTCAAACCATGAAACCGCAACGTTGGATGACGATAGATCAGGGGTCTTAACCGGGATACTCGCACCTCTAAGGATGCGAGGAATCATGTTAAATATAATATAATATATATATTAAAGACAATATGTCTTCACGTTTGTTTTATGTTTTCCCTGAAAAACCTTTCTCACAGGAACCTCAGCCTGTATGAGTAAATATTGAATTTGAAAAGTTTTGTTATTACGTCGTTCGTATTTTTATATTTTTCATATATCTATCGAAAATCCAGGGGTCGCGAGAACTGATTTCTCATTTGAAAAGGGTGCCGACCAGTGTGCTGGATATACAAAGGTATCTCACCAACTCGCTGGCTCGAGCGCACGTGGTGCTGCAGGGTTACAGTGACGAGCAGATGCGGGGTATGTCGGCGACAAGGACACTGTCGTCGCGATTCCTGCACTGCGGTCTCGAGGAATCGCAGAGCCATGTCTACGGCATTGACGGTTGCCACGCTGGCGTCGGACAGTTGAGACAAAAATGACGCGTCGCACGAACATCGGTCGTCGCAGATGCGGTCGTGGGCTAGAAACACCAAAGTTAATATTGAACGGAATATTGTCAGACCTGGCGGTTGACATCAGCTGGACAAACTGAGATAATTTTGAAGGAAAGTGCATAAAATTGCTTATGATGGATTGTATTTGCGATTTTCTTCATGTCGTCGTACACACTTCGTGCATTATTAACGTCATTCGCACGAATATCCAAATGAGACGAAAGCTTCTGGAAGTTTATTGAACTAACTTAAGAAATATTGCGATATCGTGCCGAATTTGTTCCACGGACACAATTTGTGTATTAAGCCTTCATTACGAGTGGCATAGCCGAAGTTGAAATTAGAATATCACTGAGGAATTTTATGGGCACGAACCCGACGCATTGTCGTGGCGTTCAGGAAGCAGAACGTCGAGAAGTTTTTCATTTCCGAACGCCACCGCTGATATTTGCACCGCACACGAGTGCACACCAGCTTGCACTGCCAGTGTTCGATATAACCACGATACGGCCAGAGGAATTATGCCGAATTTCGCTGTGCATCTCCCATCCCCAATCATCGACCATTCGCCGTCTGCAAGTGAAGAAGAAGACGACAAATGAATACGATATATATGATATTGATACCTTATGAAGTGTTATCGGATGGATTGTTTATTTTTATTTATTTCTTACTTTGCTTTCGAGCTCTCTTTTCTGTCTTGAAATATTTGCTTTTTGATCTCTCTACAACATTTAGACGCTTTCGGTACATGGGGTCACCGCGAGGTGGTAATAGTGCTTGTACTCTTCCCATGCTACTGGATTTGCCTCTAATTAATAATAATAATAAAGCATAGCTCTCTTTTTCGTTGTGTCTTTCACGATCTATTCATCTATCGAACTCAAATTGATATTGTCGGTATTGACAACGCATTGAAACTCAGTAAGACAAATGCTTAATTTAGCTTGGTTATTGTCGTTTTTCTGACGTCATTTTATGGTGATGGCTACGATATATTATTTCTTGAATTAAGAAAAATCTCCACTTCTGTGCAGCTTCTACAGTTCGGTGCTTGTACGGGAAATACGCACACATACACGTGCTTGCACACGCACATACATACACACGTGAACAAACATGATTATGTTGACTAACACTGATATTCCACTTGCCCTTGCGTCACACATGCACATACACACTCACACATGGAGGTCTGGGAAGTTTGTTTGATATATGGCGTGGCAAGTACATGTGAAATGAGGTCTGCCCATGTGTTTCCTGGAACTGCCCACTTTACTGATGTCTACACAGTGTTGATTTATGCTTGTTCTCTGCACTGGTTGATGCTCTTCATTCGAGAGTGTAGGCATGAGGAGGGAAGATGGGAGTGATGGTGGGGAGATGTTCGGTGTGTGGCGGATGTTGATGGGAGAACGAGTGTGAGTGGTCTGTGTTGCACAGATGTGCAGGGGTGTTGCAGGAGTGTTGGGGTCATATGGTCCGCAACCTTCTTTCTCTGATTCCCCAATTTCTCAATGAACAAACTTTTCAATTTCTACAGCAGCGCTGAGAAACCCAATAAATCCACCCGTTCCAGCAAATGGGATGTTTCATGGAGTCACTATAGAAACGAAAAGAAACGAATTTGTATTGATAAAACACATCAACACATTTGTCCTTCTGTGTAACCTTTAATTCCCCACCATTGACAACCCTTCCATGCCCCACCAGTGGAGAATTAAAGGTTAAAGGCCTAAGTGAAAGCTGCTACACGGGAATAAGTCGAAGCTTATGAACACACACAGGTGTGTCCCGTGCAGCTAGCTGCCACCGCAGAACCGACCCTCTCCACGCCATGGCGCCACAAGGACGGAAGACGTATTAGAGAGGGCCACCTCCCCAGAATGCATGGCACAACACATGACTGATATCTGGTATCATCATTTACTGCTGGGTGGACAGGGGCTGTTGGATTATAGAGTCCGCCCAATGAAATTATGCTCCACCGTTATAAGAACCACGGACCTCCCGCTTGTGAGGCGGATGAGCTACCACTTCACCACGCAGTCGAATTCCCACTCATATTACGGACGTGTTGGAACGATGTTGTCGTCAGACTCACCTGTGCGACGTTGTGCTACGCTGATAACGCATCCGTCAGATCCGTTGATCACAGAGCTCAGTGTTTCCGTCAGTGCGGCGCCAGCAACTTCAGTCTGTCAAGACCAAACATAAACATAGTCTCACATTCCGTCATGATGAAATGATGAGTCTTGTCAGCGCATTGGCTCCTTCTCAGCCAAGAGAATTCGGTGCGGTACAAAGTGTTGTCTGATTTGCACGCTTATCAGATTTTGCAAGGGATGCAAAAGTGCGGATTTTGCATCATATCAGTGCATATGCTCGATTGATGTGTTAGAGGTCATGATTTCCTATTTCCTAGCATGATTGTGCACACTTTTTCAGTCCCGGAGGTGGCTTCTACGATTAGGCATCGACCTCGAGAATGTTTCTTCTGTTTCTCTGTCTATGTTTATTATCGTCGTATGTTGAATGCTCGAACAATACGACGATACCATTTGTGTAGATTTGTGTGTGGTTTACTGCTCACTCACTCACACACACACACACACACACACACACACATGGGAGGGGGACATTGAGCCGCTCATATTGCTGAATGGCCTATTTCTCGTGCACTGTACTGATCAGCAGAGCTAGTCGATTGAGGGTACAGAGCGGGAGGGGTGCGAAGGCACGTGACAGAGGGTGTACGGCATTGGTGGCTGTTGTGGTGGCGGTTCATTTGGGAAAGACGCACGTGACTCTACTGGCAAGTACAGACGACAATCAACACCATACATACATACACACAAACATACGTGTACCGGTACCGATAATGCGTGGCTCGGTGGGAGTTTGTTTTGCCGCGTGCTGTGTTGGCATTCTGGGCTGGATGGCTGGCTGGTCGCTAAACAGTCGCCGTTGCAAATCTGCTGAAAACTACTCTCTCTCGCACTATTTCGTGACCCGTGGAGTTGTAATTTACTGTGGTTTGTGCATGTGTGTGTGTGTTGGTCTATTTGGATGTGGCAATTTCAATGATTCATTTTCGCTAGTCGAAATCAATGCTAACACACACATATTGTATATTTAAATAGCGACGGATACCATGGAATACGAGTCACGTGGAAATCAAGAAATGCATTAGTCGAAAATTTCCGTCATTATTGGGAATATCAAATATTGTTATTTGTATTTTAAATATCAATTTTGCGTTAGTCATATGTATTTATAGATTAGTCACCAAATAATTGGATAGTCACTAGAAAATGTTGGCAAAAATATGGAGACTTCTTCAGACTTCAAATGAATTCTCATGAATGTATTTGTCACTCTCACATTATTCGCTTTCCTATGGACAAATTTCTCGTAGAAACATGGGCAATGTACTTAGGATTCCGACCGAAATTCACCAGGGAGAACATAGGGGAACACAGGGGACGGTCTATGCGCTCAAGTGGATTAGCCTAATATGGTTTGTCATCACTGATTACCGGGATGAATCTTGTTTGTGCAAACATTCGCGACACGTACATTAGTGCATATGCCGCTTTCACAAGAACATTCCCGGTTTTGTCTCGAAGAATATACAAGATGTTAGTTGATATGGTAATATACTTTCTTACTTTCTTCAACTCCGTTATCCGTGAAATTGTTATGAATTTCGCTTATTTTGCGCCTGACGAATTCTATTTCAATGTCCCATTCATTCGTTTTGCTTAATATTCGTTTTGATGATGCCAGAACCGTTGCGAGGACTTATGCCCCCCTCCGAAGGCAACACTTGGGGCCCCCATTATAAATAAAGCACCAAATAATGAATATATTTATTAGACAAACTCATAATGCAAGCATAGGTAAAACATCTTAGCAAAAAGGTAAAGGATATACAAATTAAATAAGTAAGCGACCGATACACAGACGCACACACACACTCGCAAGGGGGCCCCTCAACACTCGGGGGCCCCCTGGCCGGGGGGTACGGGGGGCGGTTGCTACGGCTCTGGATGATTCACCGGTCTGTTTGTGAATGACGGAAAAGACCACCTTGTATCCTAGTCATCCTCTTCTCTTTGAATTCTCATTCTGATGTTGGTTCTCCTCATGATGCACCGCCATCCTCCCCCTACTCTAATTTCTCCAGGGAAATAGCGACCACAGGTAATGCAGTTCACGCGCATCTCAAGTTTTCTGGGGTGCGAATAGGAGTGTTTTTCTGCTTTGACAAACATGTGTATATACGAATTGACCTTAACATACCAGACACTTCATGTACTTGGATGAATTTGCATGATACTAATTTATTTTCAGCTATAACACAATGAACTGTAGTTTTCCGTTTGTCTTGCCTCCTTCCCTCTTCGTACGCTCATGAAGCGGGGGGAGTTTGAAGCGAATTAGCTCGAGGCAGCTGATGACAACGCGGTGTATCATACTGCGCCACAAATTCGTCTCCATTTAATCGCCGTTTCTTGTCGTGTGCGTCTATTTCTTTCGTCCGTATTTTCCGACAACCAGACAATTTCTGGAAGTCCCGTGTGACTACACACCGGGTTTTTCTTGCCTTATTCCTTCCTTCTCGTCTGCTTATCTTTTTCACTGCGATAATTTGGTTGTGACTCTCAGAACTTTCATTCACACGTTGTAGTGAAAAGCAATTTGGTGAGCGATGAGCGATGGACGCTCACTTGAAGCAATATATGTCTACACAAATCCTATGAGCTAATGTGTGCTGTCAAACTTGACGGACACACCGATATTTTTCTGCCAGGCTTCTAGCCGATGTAGCATAAAGTTTGAGTGTGACATGATCATTTGGCTCGTTGAAAACTCATAAATAAATGAGTAAAGAGTAAAGTAAAATGGATAAAGAATATAAATAGATAAATGAACTTTAAGACAGATTATGTAGAATGTAAATGGTAATAATTTGACTTCAAATTTGCTCTTTTGAAAATTGCAAAATTTCTGCAGTGTTTTTGAAAAATAATGAGTAGAGAAGAATATGAAAATCGTATAAAATATGTAATTTTTTTGCAAATGCTGCACAATTTAATTTTTTAGTAAAAGCTTGTAAACATAGAGTGGATTTATATATGAAACACACCTGGGAGGTGCTCTCCGAGAAGATGCTGTCAAATTTGAATATTTTCGGCGAGCGTGGAGTTGAGGCGTCTTCATTTCTAAGTTGTACCTGACTGTTTTTATAATCCACCGCCAGGTGGCTCTGTGTGTTAATGGGACCTGACAGACGCAGTAGCACGCGAACCTGCAGAACAAGCGCACGTGAAAATAACAAAAATTCGAATCCAGCTGTCCCGGGTTCGAATCCAGAATTAGGCTTAGTTTTTTTAACAGTGACTGATTCTAGGTTTTCTTTTAAAATGTTAGGAATCGTTTAAAGAATTGAAGGCCTTGGAGAACCTTTGACGAGTCTGAATTTTGTGAAATTGAGATAGCAAAAGAGAATATATTTTTTCACATGTTTTATTTATTTTAACAATAAAAAAACATCTGAAAAAATAACAATTCGCCGTTAGTGGACTACAATTTCAATTCATAATTCAAGCCAAATAGCATTTGTAAATTCAATTCAAAATACGCTGCCGCGACAGACATTCCGATAATAACATATTTCCCCGGCTAACAATGGTAAACCGCTGTGCGTGCGTGTGTGTGTGTGTGTGTGTGTGTCTGTGTGTGTGTGTGTGTTACGCACTGGCGCACACCGCTTTTCTAAAGTAAAACACACACACACACACACACACACAATAAATACAGCTAGATAGACCATATGACGTCGTCAGCGGGTTAGTTCCGGTGCGGCAAAGTTGCACATGCACACATCTTGTGTGTGTGTGTGTGCGTGTGTGTGTGTGTGTGTGTGTTTGTGGCTATGGTTATGTGTTTGTCTGTCATGTTTGTATTTGTGTGTTATGTTTTTCTCTCTGTGTTTGTTTGTGTGTGTGTGTGTGGCTATGGTTATGTGTTTGTCTGTCATGTTTGTATGTGTGTGTTATGTTTTTCTCTCTGTGTGTCTGCACGAAAACCCAATTGCCATACTGTTCTCTGGACATGCGCTCGTGTGTGTGTGTGTGTGTGTGTGTGTGTGTGTGTCAGTGTGTAGAGAGAAGTTTTGACAGGCTGTGTGATGTGTTGTGATGACAGTTGTCTGACAGATCTCACTCTGTGTGTGTATGTGTGTGTGTGTGTGTGTGTGTGTGTGTGTGTGTGTGTGTGTGTGTGTGTGTGTGTGTGTGTGTGTGTGTTGACCAGTCAACATGAATTTGTCTGCACAATTCAATTCATTGCTGTTCGTTCTGCCGAAATATAAGCCGTACGTTTTCGCTTTCTATATAGTATTGAATGTATGTCTAAAAATGATAATGTTTGTTTTATGGAAGATTAAACTGCTTACAGTTTAAATTGAGAATATAATTAATATAGTATTCTTGTTTTTGTGATATAAACGATCAGAGAAAACAAAATAATGCATAATAATCACCACACGATGTGTATATATCAATGCAATTGAGGATTTAGTTTTGGCTATGTCAAAATCACAGATGCTTAGATATATGGCGTTTCTTTACGAGCCGACTGTCCTACCTTTCCGAGTGAGTTTTGATGTTTTTCTCGCGAGATTCTTGAACTGATGGCTGCAGGAACGTCCGGAGAACCCTGGCTGACCAGAGCTGAGCTGAATGTGGCTTGCATGTTGTTGCACGCGCTCCCGTTCCTGTCTGTAAAGGACACACGCTGTGAAGGACATTGATAATGTTCCAGTGTACATAGATCAGTGAAGAGCAAGAGGGAAATATCGAAGGGGTTACGAACGAAAGCGAAGCAGGTCCATCTAGTGTGAAACGTTCCTAGTGTAAAAGGTCCCTAGTGTAAAAGGTCCCTAGTGTAAAAGGTTCCTAGTGTGAAAGGTCCATAGTGTAAAAGGTCCCTAGTGTAAAAGGTATCTAGTGTGAAAGGTTCCTAGTGTAAAAGGTTCCTAGTGTAAAAGGTTCCTAGTGTAATATGTCCCTAGTGTAAAAGGTTCCTAGTGTGAAAGGTTCCTAGTGTAAAAGGTCCCTAGTGTAAAAGGTCTCTAGTGTAAAAGGTATCTAGTGTAAAATGTCCCTAGTGTAAAAGGTCCCTAGTGTGAAAGGTCCCTAGTGTGAAAGGTCTCTAGTGTAAAGGTATCTAGTGTAAAAGGTCTCTAGTGTGAAAGGTCCCTAGTGTAAAAGGTCGTTAATGTAAAAGGTCCCTAGTGTAAAAGGTCCCTAGCGGTAAAGGTCCCTAGTGTGAAAGGTCCCTAGTGTAAAAGGTCGCTAGTGTAAAAGGTTCCTAGTGTGAAAGGTCCCTAGTGTAAAAGGTCGCTAGTGTGAAAGGTCGCTAGTGTAAAAGGTCGCTAGTATAAAAGGTCGCTAATGTGAAAGGTCGCTAGTGTAAAAGGTCGCTAGTGTGAAAGGTTCCTAGTGTGAAAGGTTCCTAGTGTGAAAGGTTCCTAGTGTAAAAGGTCGCTAGTGTGAAAGGTCCCTAGTGTAAAAGGTCTCTAGTGTAAAAGGTCTCTAGTGTAAAAGGTTCCTAGTGTAAAAGGTTCCTAGTGTCCCCACACACGTGAAGGAGACTTCAGTGACTCTTATCCATCCTGCCAGGGGTGTAAATTTGTGTCGAGGCTCGGGGGGGATGACAGCCATCATGCATTAGTGTTCAAAGTTGACTCAGTTGGTCAATTGCTTAAACCCTCAACTATTTTCAGCCTATTCAATTACAACACACATCCCTCAATGAAAAGTGTATTGCGTAATATAATTATTCACATATTTATAATTTCTTGCATTTTTGGTCTATTGTCATATGCCTTCTATGCTGATTTTGATGACAATATACCCAATGAACTGAACTGAGCAGAATTCTCGGGGGGTATAATACCTTGTTCATACCTCTAGCTAATTTGTCAGGGGTATATATACCCCCCAGGATCTACGCCCATGCATCCTGCGATTAGCTTAGGTGACATATACCCATATACAGAACTTTAGATGCACAGAGAGTTAGGAATACCAAAGTTATATTCAAGCATAAATAATTTATGGAGCTTGTTCAACTAATGATACTTCTAATCTAGTTTCACTGTTATGGAGTAGGATTGTAAGTATATTTCAACATTGACAAGCTAAAATCGCTTTGACATTTTCGGTTTTTATTGTTGTGCCGTGCATTTGGGAGTGTCGCCTGTACTACTTGTCACGTGAATAGTCCATAATTCATATGTATGCGACCACTTCGCTCTCACTCACCATTTCCCCATATATACACGCACGCGCGCGCGCACGTGCCTGGTGGGAGAGTTATCGCGTGGCACTGCGCGGTCCCCGAATGTATCGAATGTGATTGACATAGAAGGGTTTCTCTTACTCTCTCTGCTCACTCTTATCTGGAAGGCGGGCGATATATAAATCAGTGCTGCTCCTGTGTGTGTGTGTGTGTGTGTGTGTGTGTGTGTGTGTGTGTGTGTGTGTGTGTGTGTGTGTGTGTGTGTGTGTCGCCTAGCCGCTATCATCGTCAATATATTTGCATATTTTTCTCGTCCACTCGACACGCACTCAAGCTATATGAGAACGTGAGTGGAGTGTCGAGCGTGTGAGTGTGTGTATTCAAGCGTCTGAACGGATTTTATCCAAGATTCGTATTTTGAGTGGCACGTGAACTGTTTTGTCGGGGTATTTCGTGTGACTGTTTTTTGGCGACATTTTTTCGCAGTTCCAAAGGGTCCAGGGAATATATTGTGATACATAAGTGCTTTAAGATCTATTATTTTGGGAGTTATATTAAGGTAAAAATTATATATATGTCTGTGGCTATATATCTGCTTATATGGTCTATAGCTATTCTACATGTATTCCCATATATCCGGGGAAAATTACACGTAAAGTATAGAAGACGGGCCCGAAGAAATACTCTCTTATAACCGGGGTTCTCTTACATTGTATATTGTATATTCGGGGCATACTGAATTTAGAATATCTTGAATTGAGATGACAAAACAGACATCGTCGCATTGTGAAGTCCACATTTTCTATTTCTGCTATGCTAAGCCAATTAGTATAATGTCTTGCATCGCTAGCTTGGCTATTAACGCATAACACACACACACACACACACACACACACACACACACACACACACACACACACACACACAAACACACAGACACACACACACATAAACACATGATACACATACATAAACATCAACGAGAATTCGGGACTCTAGCGAATGGTGAATGAAATAAGGCTGCTTTTTATTGCATAGTCGGAAGCGAACAATGGATTTATTGTGTCAGTTATGTGTGCGTGTGTGTGTGTGTGTGTTAATTTCATCAGTGGTCATAACTTATGCTTGTGGGGAGAACTTTCGCTGCAGATTGTTCCCAAACTCATCTCATCTACGATTCTACTGTTCATAGAATACTGTTCTAGTGTAATTTATATTGCATTCATTTATTTATATAGGTTAGGTGTGATATATGGGTTACACGGAGTGCAACTAGAAACTAGACAATATTTGCTAGAAAAAATTATATATCAGTGAGAAAAAAATGTATTAGATAAGCTGCTTGTAATTAAAAAAATATGCATGAAAAATTAGGTGTATAAAACATATAAAATGTTTGTATGCATTTATTAAATATATTTAAATTTGCTTGGATTTGTCTTGAAAACTAAATCAGCGTAATCGTGTTTTTTTGTGAAAATGGTCGGTGTTGGAGGTGCCTGAGTATAGCGGATGCGTGGAGATCTGTGTGTGTGATATTTGTGAGAACACTGCCCGACATAGTGGCGCTCCTGTTTAGTATTCATTCTTTGCATGAGATTATCAACATGCGTGTGTGTGTGTGTGTGTCCTCATCTCATTCAGACGATGTTTATCAGCTCACAAACACACACACACACACACATGACATGTCTTTTATGAGACTATCCCCAGTATAAATAAGAGAAGTTAGAAAAACACCTTTATACTGAATTATTATCAAATTCAATAATGTAATGCCATCGTTATTGAATTTATTCGAAACTGCAGAACAAACATTAGGTGTTCGTAAAATGGATTTTGTTTTGCAAATTTTTACGGATGCAAATTTAGGTGGTCGTGAGGACCCCTGAAGTGGCCTCGCGACCCCCTAGGGGTTCCAAGTCCCGCTTACAGAGCCTAGTTACATCGTCGCTTTGTCAAATATTTGTTTTTGCGTGTGAAAACCACAGACATTTGGCACTGGTGTTTGTTTGAGCGCTCCTGTACACTCATGGTTTCTAGAATTACTGCTTCCACTGTCCTCTTATGTGTATTTATGTATGTGTGTGTGTGTGTGTGTGTGTATGTATGCTTGGGAAAATGAAACAGGATTAGAGTAACCCGAATGGGAATTTTCCGTACGAGTTTCTTATGTTCATTCACTATTTCAAATAATATTCAATGAAGAAAATTAAGTTTCAAACAGTTTTTCTTATTTCGTTGAAAAATGTACTGATTGATGAAATGTTAAATGAAAGATTGATGTTAAGTTATTTGTTTATTTTATATATATATCAAATCGTTTTAGTCATATCTTAAAAATGGTGACGTTAATTGCCATATTGACGTATAAGTTTCAAATTAAAAGACAAAAAGGAATTCATATAACTCAATTTTGGAACTCAACTCAGTCAATTTTGAATTTATATTGTGAGTCAAAATGCATGAAATTTTGTCTATATTCCAGTGGTTACCAACCTTATCCAGCTAAACTAAAGCACGATATCATTTCCCTCCATTACTTCCGAGAAATCGCTAAATAACCCCCAGGTTGGGAACCACTGTGTAGCCCATATATTTATTGTCATAATCAGCAAACATGAGTAACATAGCAGTGGTGAGAGGCATCAATTGGTCGAGCCACAGCTCCCTCACCAACCAATATCAAATACAATTTTCACATGAAATTATCAACAGTAATCAGGCAAATTTGGCAAAAAATATTAAACGAAGATTAGAGCTAAATATGGCCTTATATGCTTCTCTCGGATCAAAGTTTCTCACCTTAGTGGTTAGGCAGAACTTATAAACAATACGGGCTTGTGATGTAGACACACGAGGTTCACACAAACACTCGCACACGCGCACACACGTGTGGTCCGGTGCGACGCTCACGGTAGACTGAGAAATAGCCGTGAGAAATATCGGTGGTCGGTGGTGCATCATGCACGCGCACGCCACGCGCCACCCCGCCTCCACGACTGACCAAACTACAAGTTAAACGCGCACTGGTGCAGAAAGTATCTAATTTATATTTCAATGAATTTGTTTACTAGATTTGCTTGGCAGTTGACGTTTTTGAGCAGGGGTTCTTAACTTTTTGATGGTTCCATTCTTGAGAATGGATTGTCGAATATGGTCCCATACCTCCCTCACTTGACTGTTCAAATAATTATCACCTATCCTATTATTTGTCCGTATGTTTCTCAGATCCACGAGTATTTCAATCGCTTGAATTTACTTTGTTTTTGATTGGGATTACTAGGAAAAAACATAACGATTGATAATTTTATTATTTATATGCCATTGATGATTTATACCAGTACCGAACGTCGGTTCCCAGACCCCCAAGGGTATGGATACCCCTGGTTTAGAGCAGTGCTTCTCAACGCGGGCCATATGGTCCTCTCGGGAGACATGCGATTCTTTCGAAGGGCCATAGGACCAAATTTAAAACATGAGAGGCCGGTATATTTCCCTGGGGCCACGAAAAATGCATGTTGAAACATTTGATTCCATTATTATTTTCGGTGTTGTACATTTCAATCGTGTGATCCGCCGATATCTGTGAGCTCACCCCACCTGTACGAAAAGGTTGTGGCGTTGTTTTGAGGGTCAGTGGAAATATTCACCGACGTATATGAGTTCTGGAGAAGTTGGGACGCGACTATCCATGTGTGTATGGGACCACAAGGACTTCTAGGAGAGTCACGGACTGTTTCTGGGGGATCACAAGGACTCGTATTGTGTTGAAGGGGGCCATAACAAGAAAAAGTTTGAGAACCACTGGTTTAGAGGTTGGTTTTCATTACTTGCGAGAGTTTTTTGCACAATAATTTTCACCACTCAAATATTATGTCCAGTGATAAGAATACTGCCGCCGTACCCGCTGCGTGTCGTAAAAGGCTAATAAAAGCGGACCCTCTGCTTCTTCCCTCCATCTTCTACCATATCCCAGGGGAACGGTATTCCAGCAGGGTGGACACCCCCTTGGATTGTAGTACCTTTCTCCTGATCTGTCCCTTCGTGGAATTCAAAACTAGACATATCTTCGGGCTTAGTAAATTATCTTACAAGTTGCATATTTTTAGATCGTGAATCTTATATTTTATGTCTTATATATTGTGTTTGTCTGTTTTTATTTGTGTTAAGGGTAATTGACTCGTCCAACTATCAACAATTGAACCCAACTGTCTCCAGATCACACCAAGCTCACATCATTGAGAATGTGAGTGTGAATTATGAATTTATATATAAACCAATTACAGATTTACAAATTATAGATTATGCGTGTGTCAGAACGAAAAAACTATGGATGTTCCCTGAGGGTTTTAATCGTTATTTCTTCTCCTTTATGAAGTCTTAAGCGTCACGAATATTGTTTAACAAAATCATTGACTTATAAATGTTGCAGGTTTTTTAATTATCTGATGTTTTTTAATCATCTATTGTCGCAAAATGTTTGATTTTCTCTGTCTTCATTTTCTTACCGACTGTTTCGTTGAGATAACAGCATGCGCGTGCTTCTTGTGATTCTAATCCTCCGTCGCTACCGTCGACGTCATATAATTTGTATAATTAAAAATAGTCACGTGGAAAGAACACGGGCGATGTCATTTGTGTGTTGGAGCTGTTTTTGCCATCGAGTATTTCTTAAAAATACATTATTTCGTGATATTTCACAGGGATGAATGTAAATTCGTAATTTGAATTATTGATAAAAGATTACTGATAATGTATTGATTAATTAATATAAGTAGATATACAGATAAAAACAAATATGACATATACATGACAATTATTTTTTTAATATTTATATTGTCATACTCTTGGTTTATGGTTTAAATTGTTGTGGCAACACTGAAAGTCCAAGCAAATTTTTTGTGATGAAAAAAACTTGTTCTCTGTGGATTTTTTGCTAGCGTTTATTTGTCAAAATCATTTTTGTAATTTCTAGTTAATATCGCTGATATTTGTGCGGCATCGCTTCGAGAAAATGTCGATAAAATTTACGAACTCGATTCTGTTAGATATCAGTCAGGGTCACCGGGCAGCGCCTCTAGCGGAGACACTGTAAACTATACGATGGTCAAGGTCGCAACCACAAGTCACGAAACATGGCGGCATTCGTTCACTGACTATCCGCCATTGCGTTGCCAAGTGCACTTTCGTTTGTGTAAGTTTCGTGTAGGCTTTGCAGTCATGTTAAATGTGTTTATTTTACTGATTAGCATTTTGTGTCTATACTATAGGCGGATGTTTCAAATATTCGATACTGGTTTGTTGTAAACTGAATTGAGTTATGGGTTACATTGCCATAACATGACCGGGTTATGGTATACGTCATGTTATGTTATGTATTTGATTGGTTATGTTTTGATTCTGTTTCAGATAATATCATTCGTCCTGTAAATACAAAATTACGTGCGAATGTCGATTTGATCATGATATTATACGTCAATGCAACTTGAGTGTGTATCGAAATTCTCAAGCTAGTTGTCATGGCTGTATCGTTGAAATGCGAAGCGGCGGGGTGCTTGGAAGTAAAACGAGCCGACGACTTGAGCACGTGCGTGTCTTTGATGAATCTACACCAAAAGAACGTCCATGAAGCGGTCGGTACACGGCAAAAAGCGCCCAAGATATGTCGCCCAACATTACAGCAAGACATCGAAGAAGAGGATTGGGTATCATTCACTCGCCGGTGGTCAATGTTTCTTCGCGGGACCGAAATATCATCTGACCAAGTCACCGCACAGCTGCTGGCGTGTTGTGAACCAGATATAGAGGCAGCTCTGGTCAGAGAAGATCCTGATATCGCTTACAGGTCCGCAGAAGAAATTTTGGCTGCCATGAAGCGCCTCACAGTTGTCAGCGTCGCGTTGAGCGCACGGAGAACAAAACTATTGCGGTCTACTCAGGCAGCAGGAGAACACGTTCGTCAATATGTAGCACGACTGCGGGGACTGGCCAACGTTTGTGAATGGACTAAAGTAGGGTCCTGTAGTCAGCCAAGATGTTCCGGAACTACTCATGTCAATTATACCGAGGACATTGTAAAAATGGTTTTATTGAACAGCCTTTCGGATG
Source organism: Sacculina carcini (assembly GCA_916048095.2). Lineage (NCBI taxonomy): Eukaryota > Metazoa > Arthropoda > Thecostraca > Sacculinidae > Sacculina > Sacculina carcini. The sequence goes on along the minus strand of OU696580.1, from coordinate 8,626,210 downwards.
AGGAAATCAAGAAGGAGGTACTGGGAACAACAGCAGTCGACAGTCTGTCATTAGCTGAGATCGTGGCGCTAATAGACAGCAAAGAAATTGCTGCCAGAGCGATGACAACGGACAGTTCCAAAATCGCCGTGAGCAGCTATAAAAAATCAACGCGCAAAAGCGCTAGCAGGCATCTGAAGGACCAAGAAGAACCATCGGATGACGACAAGCTTAAAATAAAAATGCGATGCACCTGTGGAAAGCTGACACAGCGATACGGCAATGTCCGCGGCAAGTTGCGTGAATTTCAGACGTGTTTGGATTGTTGGAAGAATCAACACTCGCGCAATCGTGCCCATCATGTTGAAGCACTGTTTCATCACGCTGCAGCATCAGAGCTTAATGGTAATAACACGCACCGGGTAACAACAGTCCACAGGGAACGCTTCAGTGGCAAAGGACATGAAAGCTCTCACATGGCGTCGCACAACGGGCAGAAAGAAGAGTTCATGCCGCATCCTACGTTGACAGTGAGCGTCAGCGTTGACAGAGAGGCGTACAGACGAGCAGAGTTTCGCATTCCTCCACCACGGCAAGCAGAGCTGATAGCTGTGGCGGATTCTGGGGCTCAGACTTGTTTAATGGGTATCTCACAGCTTCGCAAGCTGGGTCTACAGCAGCGCCATGTTCATCGAGTACAGAAGCGCATCCTGGCAGCAAACGAAGAAGCGATACATATCATCGGTGTCGTATTCCTGAAATTGTCTGGTGCAGATTCAAGTGGTCGTTTGCACGAGGTGCGCGTCACAGTACATGTCACAGATGCCACTCAACACTTTTACCTGAGCAGGGCAGCGTTGACAAGCCTCGGAGTGATTGAACACGACTTTCCCAAAATTGGAGCCAAATCGGACGCATCAGCAAGCCAGAAAGTAACTAGTTCACGCGTTGAGTCCGGCGTGGCGCCTTGTGGGTGCCCAAAGCGATCTGCACCACCTCCACGGCCAGCGCATCTTCCGATGGCTCCATCTCTGCGTTCAGCTGATGCCATGAAGGACTGGTTACTGGCAATCTTCGCATCGTCGACATTCAACACGTGTCCACACCAGCCTCTGCCGGCCATGACAGGACCCCCAATGGAGATTCAGGTTGATCCCGACGCACGGCCCGTGGTGACGAAACGACCACCGAATGTTCCGGTCCACTGGCGCGAGGAGGTGTCGGAACAGCTGGAGAGAGACGTAGCCCTCGGAGTTATAGAGCGAGTACCAGCAAACACGCCGGTGACATGGTTGCACAGCATGGTGCTAACTCCGAAGTCAGATGGCTCCCCTCGTCGAACAGTTGACCTTCAACCATTGAATCGGCACAGCCAGAGAGACACGCACTACACAGTGCCTCCCGTCAGACAAGCGAGATCAGTCCCAACGATGTCCATCAAAACAGTGACGGACGCATGGAATGGATTCCATTCCATAGAGATACGGCCCGAGGACCGTCATTTGACAACGTTTTTAACCGAACAAGGTCGCTTCAGGTACAAACGCGCGCCCATGGGTTTTCTAGCGTCGCAAGACGCTTACACGCATCGTTACGATGCCATAATTGCCGACGTACCACGTAAGACCAAATGCGTGGACGACACGTTGATATGGGACTCCAACATCACAGATCACTGGTGGCGAGTAATTGATTATCTTATCCACGTGGGACACAACGGAGTTATACTGAATCCTGCCAAGTTCCAGTTTTCGTCCACAACAGTGAATTTTGCCGGTTTCAAAATCACCAGTCACGAGGTACGGCCGTTGCCAAAATACCTAGACGCAATCGCGAGCTTTCCGAGACCCGTGAACATAACCGATGTACGTGCCTGGTTCGGCCTCGTGAATCAGGTGTCTCAGTATGGAAGAACCACAAACATTATGGCTCCTTTCAAGCCTCTCCTCAGTCCGAAGGTTAACTTTTACTGGAATCCGCAGCTTGAGGACGCTTTTCAAAAATCCAAGCAGTCAATCATTGATGAGATACGGCACGGAGTGGAGATCTTCGATCCCAACAAGTTGACGTGCCTGAATCCTGACTGGTCCCAGACTGGCGTGGGTTACTGGCTGCGCCAAAAGCACTGTTCATGCGATTCACAAGTGCCCGGGTGTTGCGTCGACGGGTGGAAAATCACGGCGGCTGGATCCCGGTTCTTGCGCGATGCAGAGAAACGCTATGCTCCGATCGAGGGCGAAGCTTTAGCCGTAGCGTGGGCACTTGAGGACACCAAGTTTTTCTCCATGGGGTGTCGTGATCTAGTAATCACTACAGATCACAAACCGCTCGTCAAAGTACTCGGTAATAGAGCTCTCGGCGACATATCCAACCCGTGCCTCTTTCGTCTCAAACAACGGACGCTAATGTGGCGTTATAAGATTGTACACGTACCAGGACGTACAATACCTGCCGCAGATGCAACTTCACGGAAGCCCAGCGCTCGCGATGGTGAGGATGACGACATCAGTGTGCTAGCTGTGGTACGCGTCCCAGCTGAGTGGTATGCAGGCGATGATCTTGAGTCCGGTGTTGTTGCGGCAGCTCGATCTGCCACCGACTCGCTGGAGGCCGTCACATGGGCCAGGGTTAGAGAATGCACTGCATCGGACAAGGATCTACAGATGCTGATTAAACTCGTGGAGCGAGGGTTCCCGTCATCCCGTGACGCCGTGCCAGAAGATTTGCAGCCATTTTGGCAGTATCGTGACGATCTTTCCGTAGTTGACGACGTTCTTATGATGAATAGCCGAATTGTCGTTCCCCACGCTTTAAGAAACGACATTTTATGTGCATTGCACTCCGCTCATCAAGGCACCAGCAGAATGAGCAGCCGAGCGCGCGACATCGTTTTCTGGCCAGGGCTCAGCAAAGATATTGAATTGACTAGGTCCAGATGTCGCACATGCTGGGCTATGGCACCTTCACAGTCCCGTTTGCCACCTGTTCTACCGAATGTACCGACTCGACCGTTTCAACACATAGCGGCTGACTTTGCAGACGTACGTGGAACTGGATATCTAGTGGTCGTTGACAGGTTCAGCGGCTGGCCGCACCTTGTCATCAGCAAGTCAGGTGCGAAAGGTTTGATCAGCACTCTCGTTTCGTACTTCTCGTCGTTTGGAGTAGCCGAGGAAATAAGCACTGACGGCGGGCCGGAGTTCACGGCGCAGGAGACAGAGTCGTTTCTGACCCGATGGGGCGTGAGACACCGCCTATCGTCTGCATACCACCCCCAGTCGAATGGACGAGCCGAAGTGACCGTCAAGTCCATGAAGCGCCTCTTAGCGTCTCATACAAACGCTCAGGGCGTCATGAATTCAGAGGCGGTCGCAGCCGGTCTACTCCAATATCGAAACACTCCGGATCCAGAGACGTGCATGTCACCGTCTCAGATAGTGTTCGGCAGGCAACTGAGAGACCTCCTGCCTGTCACTCCCGACACACATGTATTCAACAACAGTTCAGTACATCCTGTGTGGCGGGACGCCTGGAGACGCCAAGAGTCGGCCCTTCGGCTACGTTTTCTGAGACAGATTGATCAATTAAACTGCCACGTACGTCAATTGAAGCCCTTGACACCAGGTAACAGAGTACTGATGCAGAACCAGACCGGCGCCCACGAAAAACGTTGGGACAGAACAGGCGTCATCGTCGAAGGAAAGCCGTACGACCAGTACCTAGTCAAGGTGGACGGATCGGGTCGACTGTCATTGCGCAATAGACGGTTTCTCCGACACATCAAAGGATTTGACGCCCATCCATCGACTCCAACGACACGATCCAAGGCAGCACCGTCAATGCCGCCACCGCCATCGTCGTCACCTCCGTCGCTGCCACCGTCGCCACCAGCGTCTCATCCGCCGGCACCGTCTTCAGCGTCGTCACCACCGTCTCCTCCACCGGCGCCGTCTACACCACCGTCATCGCCGCCATCGACACCGGCGGCACATGGAGGTACCAAACCGCTACCGCCGCACTCAACATCCCCGGCAAAGCACGCACACTCGCAGCAAACCGGTAGCACGCGCCATGCAGTAATTCCGAGAAACACTCCCGAAACCACCGATATTATGACCGATAGTCGTTACGCTGTAGAGAACACAGCACATCCAAGCAGAAGTCTCACAGACGCCGATCCGTCAGATGCTTCACAGCCACCGGCTCGTCCGCGCAGAGCTCGGCGACCACCAGCGTATCTGAAGGACTACCTGACAGATCTGTAGTTTCCAGTCAGAAACTGGGGGGATGTTAGATATCAGTCAGGGTCACCGGGCAGCGCCTCTAGCGGAGACACTGTAAACTATACGATGGTCAAGGTCGCAACCACAAGTCACGAAACATGGCGGCATTCGTTCACTGACTATCCGCCATTGCGTTGCCAAGTGCACTTTCGTTTGTGTAAGTTTCGTGTAGGCTTTGCAGTCATGTTAAATGTGTTTATTTTACTGATTAGCATTTTGTGTCTATACTATAGGCGGATGTTTCAAATATTCGATACTGGTTTGTTGTAAACTGAATTGAGTTATGGGTTACATTGCCATAACATGACCGGGTTATGGTATACGTCATGTTATGTTATGTATTTGATTGGTTATGTTTTGATTCTGTTTCAGATAATATCATTCGTCCTGTAAATACAAAATTACGTGCGAATGTCGATTTGATCAGATTCCAAAGAGCTTTGCAGAAGAATTGTTCTATAATAACACTTACAGAATATCAGTCTAAATGATAAATGTGTACAAATTGTTTTTCTGCTGAATTTACTTGATATTGTTCGTTGCTTGCCAAGTAACACACATAGAATCACACACACACACACACACACACACACAGAAGCACGCACAGACAGATTGTGTGGCATATCTCCCAGAGTGAGCAGGGCTTGTTCTCGGAGCTCAAGATAGCGCAGACAATCGACCCCACGTCGCCACAATTGACGACATGCAAATTTTTATAGCCTTGTGTCGCTGGTGGCTTGTGCCTTTATAGCTGCCCGAATGATGCCCGCTAGGGGGATGGTGGTAGTATGGGGGGTAGTGGGGGAGATAAACGGAGTTGGCCGTTGCTGTCACGGTGGATTACACGCTACATTATCTGGCTCCCTCGCCGGCGAGCGGGTATGCGATACTGCTGCAATCTGCTCACATTTCCTTGCTGCTAAATCCTACTTCTTTTTCACTTCTCAAGGAGGGGGGATGAAAATTGTATAGCGTTGAACTGCAATACAACTTTAGTGGGTATTAAAGAATGTTGAACAAATGATGAATATAATGGAAGTTAGGATGAAATGGAGTGGTTTAGAGACATCTAAACCACTTCTGTTTTATACCTCTGGTTCTTAACCTTTTCTCTCTCACTGATTCTCCACTTCTTAATGAGCCATATCATCTTCATTTTTCACACAACACAGCTGATAAATTCAATAAATTCCGTTGTTACATCAAAGTAAATGTCATTAGAGGTCATTAGAAACAAAAATAAACAAATTTAAATTTGAGCACACATTTGTCCTGTTCTGTCCGACCTTTAAGTCTTCATGTTTACAACTCACTCAAGACCAATAAGTAAATTGAGCAAGATGATTCCAACGTTTTTTGCAATATATTGAAAAAATATTTGAGACTTGCAAAAAAATGCGGTTGACAAATTTTGCCGCCTTATTTATTGAAGTGATCATTCCTGTTTTTCTATCGTAATTTTTTTGGAATAAATAAAAAAGTAACGTCGTGAAGGCGCATCCAAGTCAACGACATATCCCAGGGATCTGGCTGAAGAAGATAGTCAGGTCCTGGATGAAATTCCTCCAGTACACTTCTAGCAAGCTAATTAATCATTGATGTGTACACTCTGTACCTTTTACTACCCATTTATTGATTTGTTGCCTGCGTTCGTTTTATCATGTTTATATATATATTAATTGTTTTTCATTACTGTGGAATGGAGCAGTCGTAAGGATTCACCATAGGACATTTGTTCAACAAAGGAGCGGGTCCAACATACAATTATATAAGAGGCAATCATACGATGTTCACTTCAACAGTGTGAAATAACTAAATAGTATGTATTAATATTATTGTTCAATAACACAGGTCTCAGCATATTTCTGCAAAAAGTAATTTCAGGTAATTTAATGTAGCTCAAATATAATATATTATTAGCTTGCTATATTGTGCCTAGTTTGTAAGATATTTGATGAGAATATTAAGAACGGAAAAAGAACGAAATGTGCGTTTTGAGCGTATTTTCAGACGTGTGCTGGATTTAGGCATGTGTAGGCCCCTGGGCAATCTGTGTGGTGTGTGGACTTTGAACAATAATGCATGATGGCTGTCATCCCCCCGAGCCTCGACACAAATATACGCCGATGGCCTCGAGGTTGGCATTTTTCGTCTTTTTTTACTTCGGGAAGAAGGATAGAACAGAAGGCAGCTGCAGGGGGCACCAACTCTGCTGAATTATCGCCCCCCCCCCCGTTCCTGACAGTAGTTGCTCGAAGGGAAGAAGCAGAGGGTCGGCTTTTAGTCGCCTCTTACGACACGCAGCGGGTACGGCGGCAGTATTCTTTTCCCCTGACCGCAGGGACCACACCTTTTTCGTCGGCAGTTTGGCCTTATATGGCTTGAGACACCTGGCAACCCCGATTGGACGATGCAAACTATTCCGAATTTAGTTGATATACTTCAAACTTTTGGAGTAAATTAGAAAAATTCAGAGCCAGAATCAAATAAAGAGGATTTAACTGTTTTGCCATCTGAGCATGTTGAACTCAGAAATTTAAACTTGAATAAGTCATGTTAGGATGAAATAGAATGAAAAGTATCATATTTGTGTGTGATGAAATTTGTGCCGAATACAGGATATACTAAAGAAAGCAGCATATACTAAAGAAAGAACAAGTTGTATTGTATTGAATCTCCGCTGTTTGTAAAACACGATTTATTCCACACGGACTTAAACTGACACAACTCCACATTGAATTGTTCAGTTATAGTTCAATGGCGCTACACAATATATTCTGGAACATGCAGACAAACACACAACTTCGTTGAACAGGTTCGAAAATGCACTATTAAATCACAAATACACATGCAATTCACAGCCCACCACATGACACACACACACACACACACACACAACAATGTTCTAATAAGATTGGAGCGATTTAAATTACGGCAACCACACTTGCAACAAACACCGACACACACACATACACACACAAACACCGACACACACATACACATACAAATCATCAGAGTAGGAAGTCTGGAAGCGGAGGAGCGGATGGAGGAGATGGTGAAGGAGATGGGACAGATGCAGCCACCAGATCGTTGACGTTTGTCTCGTGCGCATCGGCCGAGCTGGCTCCAGCGCCCGATTGTTCAGTTTGGTGCGGTGAAATTGTGTCGGTTCTAGCGCCACTCAACGAGCCATCCTCACACTTGATTGGGTTCTCCATGCGTCGCAGCTCATCTACCAGAGCTGCGTAATGACTCTGTCTCACAAACAAACAAACAAACAGGCAGGTTCATGTGTGAAAGAATGTCATATAAATACAGGCACTCAATGTGAATACCTCACATTACATATTAGACTACATTACATATAGAATACATACATTACATATTACATTACATACATTATATACATTGCATATATCTTCATTATTTCCACTAATATATTGTATTACATTTACATTATATACATTACATTAAGGTACATTAGATATTCAGTGACAAGTTAATTGATCGTTCTCCCTGTGTGTGTGTGTGTGTGTGTGTGTGTGTGTGTAATGTTGAGCTAGAAGTAGTACAAGTATGAACACTCAGTTATTAGACGAGACATGCTTGATTGTGTGGAGCGCCAAGTCTTGCATAATTGGCTTCATACACCTAAATTATCCTTCTCAACTGTCTTCCTACATGTTATCTCAATATAACCCTGATA
>OU696580.1:8580742-8608242 GCA_916048095.2 Sacculina carcini | reverse complement strand
CACACACACACACATAAATACACACACACACACACACACACACAAATACACACATAAATACACACACACACACACAAAATAAACAAAATACACACACAAGCGCCGCTTGTCAATATATTTCAACTTATTATAGATAAATTTCTAGCGCTGCCGAAAAAACCTGGCAATAGCAAAGACAATAGCAAGATGGCAAAAAACAATACAGCAATTCTAAATATTCTTCTGATTGAGTTTTAGCTTGGGTTGGGTTGTACTTCGGCTCGCATACTAACCAAGCTCGTTTTTATCATACTATCTATATCTTTTTGGTTAGCTTCCAGTACATGAGGTGACCGCAGGGTGATAATAGTGCACTTGCACTCTTCCCCCATGCTACTGGATTTGCCTGTAATTAATAATACAAATAATAACAAGGGTGTACAGTGTGTGTTGCGCTCACTTCAAGAACAGTCCGAACGCCGCCAGACAGTAAGGAGCCAATTGTGAAGGGCTTTGTGACGTCATACCGGCACCAGACACTGCTGCACCAGTTCCGCCGTCTGTTATCAGGACAGAGATGGTCGGATGAGAGGACATGGGTGCCGAGGAGGCTGCCGCTGCTGTTGTTGTTGTTGTTGCTGCCGGCATCTCTTCGTCCGATTGTTCCATGTGAGTCCATTGCTCTTCAAGACGCTGAGCTGGTGCCGAAACATGGATTCCACCACCAGCACCACCGCTAGCAGCTGACATAAATTGAGACTCGCTGGTAGATTGTGTTGTCGCGTTGTGTTGTTGTTGTTGTTGTTGAGACAACGAGCTGACCAAATGTCCGCACCAGGGCAGTGAGGGTAGCAGGTCAGACAACAGAGCCACTCCGCCACACGCCACTAGCTCGTGCAAAGTAGATGACGGGTGAACAGTGCGTAACAACTCACACCCCACACTGTCTGTACACGCTACCAACACACACACACACACACACACACACACACACACACACACACACACACACACGAAATTAACTCAATATGTTCTACACAAAATACACAATATACTCTACACAATATGTTCTCAGACAAAGCAAATATTTCAACTTTTAATTTGCTTTTATTTGTTATTAATGTTTTTATTATAACTCGGCGTAGAATTTCTTTTTGGCGAATTATATAATCCAACAGTCCCTGTCCACCCAGCAGTAAATGATGGTACCAGATATCAGTCATGTGTTGTGTCATGCATTCTGGGGAGGTGGCCCTCTCTAATACGTCTTCCGTCCTTGTGGCGCCATAGCGTGGAGAGGGTTGGTTCTGCGGTGACAGCGAGCTGCACGGGACACACCTGTGTGTGTTCATAAGCTTCGGCTTCTTCTCGTGTAGCAGCTGTCACTTAGGCCTTTAACCTTTGCTTGTAAATTTCCAGTTAATACATTATCAGTGTTTGCGACATATATTAGCGAGAGTCAGTGACGATCAATACCTGACACAGTCGAGGCTCGACACACACGCAGTGAGACACAGCCAGTGAGAGGACGACATTGTTGTGACAGAGATACCAGCTGTGCCACACTCAGACTATCAGGCAGACGACAATTATCACCACCAGGTCGAGTCAAACAGAACTGGTCAATAATAGCCGTCTCTGCCACCCGCTCTTCATCCCCTACTACAACACACACACACACATATACATACAAATAAACACACACACACACACATGAGCAAACGCACAAATACACACACACAGAAATACGAACAAACACAAACATATAAACACATATACATATACAGACACATAAGCACTCACAAACACACACAATTACACACATATAAACATGCATACACACACAAACACACGCGCACATAAATACAAACACACACACACACACACACACAAACACAGAGACTGACACACACACACACACACACACACACAGAGGGACTGACACACACACACACACACACATTACATTACATTAGGTAGATATTTATATAGCGCCCTACACCTAGAGGGTCTCTAGGGCGCTGAAACACACACACACACACACACACACACACACAGAGGGACTGACACACACACACACACACACACAAACACACACACACACAGACTGGCACTGACAGAGAAAGCAGTAGTGGTGGGCAGAACAGCACAGCACCTGCTTGTTGTTGTTGTTGTTGTTGTTGTTGCTGGTGGGCCGGGTGAACGGTGGACGAGAGAGCTGTTTGTTTGTGAGCCATCATCAGCTGTACCAGATGTCCAGCCTGTTGTGATAGACTGTTGATAGCGTGACCGGCAGAAGAGTGGGCAGAAGATTGTGTTGGTGCCGTGACCTGGATATTACTGCTGTTACTGTTGACAGGTACGGTGGCGGCGGCGGCCGAGGATTTGATTGAGACAGCAGGCAGTTGAACTACACCATCACCAGTACCAGTACCAGTACCAGTGGTGACTGTCACGCCACCATTCTCACTGATGTCATGACGTATCTGACCTTCTGTTACACAGACACACACACAAACACACACATGATGTGGTCTGCACATAAGCTCACCGTTCAGCGAACTACTACCAAAGACAAATACGAGTAAATAATAAATACACAAGAAACAACGAATAAAGGAAAAAGTGAGACAAATTAAGCGAAGAATGATTAGAGAAAATACGAAAGAGAGAAAGACTACAAAGAAGACGATGAATAATGAAGATAATGATCGCTAGCAATCTGACGTGACGGTGTTATCATAACCAAGCAGAAATAGAGCCAGATAGAAGCAGAATAACTCGACATGACTCCGTACTGATACGCACCGAACAACACACGTAATATATCAGCCACTGTGACGTCATCGGCCACATGCAACATCACGTGCTGCCAATGACACGGATGCCGCCGTCGCACACATACACGTGGCACGTGTAGTAGTGTTGATGGCACGTGAGAGGCCACGTGTAGCTGCAGCAGCACGTGTGTCGGTGCCAGCACGTGCGACACGATGAGACGCCGCGTGAAGCCGCGCAGTTGGTGTGTTCCTCGCGAGCCAGCATGGCATGACGATGGAGGTAGTTGACGACGCAGCAGACGACACAGCGCCTGCGCGAGCAATTTGTGACTGGCAGCGTGACAGCGACACATCTCAGCTAGCAGTAACAACACCGCGTCCTCCAGCTGGCCCCGTTCATGATCACTGATATGAGACTGGACTGCGACAGCGTGGATATTATCGTCGGCAGAAACAATATCGATCAGCTGCAGCCACAACGGACTAATGAGGCTGGATGAAAGCCAGTTGAGAACGGAACAACTGTCTGACTCGTTTTGTGTGTCTGTTTCAGTAAATTGTTCCTGTTCCTGCTTATCCTTCTCGATTATTACCGCTGTCTCAGCCTCGGCTACAATAGCCGACGTCAGCACGGCCAATCGAGCACATAACTAACCAACACACACACAAATAACACACATATAAACACAAATAACACACAGATAAACACACACACAAATACCATATACAACACAAACACAAATAACACACATATACTAAATAAAACACACATATAAACACACACACACAAATAACACACACAAATAACACACATATACTAAATAAAACACACATATAAACACACACACACAAATAACACACAGATAAACACACACAAATAACACACATATACTAAATAAAACACACATATAAACACACACACACACAAATAACACACAGATAAACACACACACACACACACACACACACAAATAACACACATATAAACACACATATAAACACACACACACACAAATAAAACACAGATACTATATAAAACACACATATAAACACACACACACACACGCACATACTATATATAACACACACACACACATACACTATATACAACACATGTACATACACAGACACACATAAACACATACTATATTACAACACACACACATACAAGCCCACATACACAGAAACCACAAACACACACACATACAAATGAACACAAACACAAATAAACACACACACACATAAATAAGCACACAAATAAACACAAACACATGCACACAAATATATTACATTAAGCCTTTTATAAAGCACTCTACAGATGTGAGTCTCCAAAGCGCTCAAACACACACACACACACACACACACACACACACACACACACACACACACACACACACACACACACACACACAAATGAACACATATACGGAAGCTCATCAACAAAGCCGACAATGACACAGTATCACAATGCTGTGTTACTGCCAATGAATCAGCACACAGTACACGGTGGATTTTCTCACCAATTCAACACTGGCAAACTGCTGCCTCAGCTGCTGATATTGCTGATTCTCTGGATCTGACGGCTGACAGTCTTGCGCAACACTGCAACCTTGATAAATGACACGAAAACCTGCCACAATAACACACACACACACACACAAGCAAACACACACACACACACACAATAATAAAAGTGATCAAGATTCACACCAACACAGTGGATGTTAAGCAATCATCTAATGAACGTATGGCAGCTGACATTAGAACACAAATTATATTTTTCGATTTATTATATGATTATATATGTGTTTCCTTGTGTGTTTGTGTGTGTGTGTGTTTGTGTGTGTGTGTGTTTGTGTGTGTGTGTGTGTGTGTTTGTATCAGCGTGTGTGTGAGTGTTTGTATCAGTGTTTATGTGTGTGTGTGTGTGTCAATGTTTGTGTGTCAGTGTGTGTGTGTGTGTGTGTGTGTGTGTGTGTATGTGTGTGTGTGTGTGTGTGTGTGTGTTTGTATCAGTGTTTATGTGTGTGTGCGTGTGTGTCAGTGTGTGCCAATGTTTGTGAGTCAGTGTGTGTTTGTGTCAGTGTGTGTCAGTGTTTGTGTGTCAGTGTGTGTGTTTGTGTCAGTGTACCAATGTTTGTGTGTCAGTGTGTGTTTGTGTGCCAATGTGTGTCTGTGTCAGTGTGCCAATGGTTGTGTGTCAGTGTTTGTGTGTCAGTGTTTGTGTGTCAGTGTGTGCCAATGTTTGTGTTTCAGTGTGTGTTTGTGTGAGTGTGTTTGTGTAAATGTGTGTTTGTGTCAGTGTGTGTGTCAGTTTGTGTGTGTCAGTGTGTGTGTGTGTGTGTGTGTTTGTGTCAGTGTGTGCCAATGTTTGTGTGTCAATGTTTGTGTGTCAGTGTGTCAGTTTGTGTGTGTCAGTGTGTCTGATAATAAAGCCAGTTAGCAGAGGCACCTTGTACTGTAGATTCCAGTAGTTGTTGTAACAGGCCGTTGTTGATGAGACTGGTAGCAGTTGAGGAGGACTGCACCACACAAGATAACATGACCAACTGCCTCACTGACAGACTAGCTACTCCCGCCTCAGCTGTATCAGTAGCTGGAGACATGACAGGTGAAACAGCGGACACACAGTCACCTGTACTGCTCTTTATGTCGTCACTTACACTCTCCCTACACACACACACAATGAAATACACAATACACACATATCTAAAATCTCATAGGAAAGTCGGAATTAATATTTGTGAAATATTTCATGTAATTGGCACGTGAGGTGTTGATTGTGCATCTCACCTGTGAGACGAGAAAGAGGCGGTGTTTTCACACACACTCACGCTCATCTCATTGAGCAGTGATGTCAAGCAGACGTCATCAATACGACACAAACAACACAGTATCCAGTTAAGCGAGTGATTTAGTTCACTATCACCCATCACGTGACTGCTCCATTGCACAACTCCCCTATAATTAACACAACACATAACATACACACACACGTAACATACATACGTCTACCATTGACTGTGCTAGCGCGTGTTTGAGGCACCTTGTAGCGATACAATGTTTAGAAGGCAGAAATGTCCTCTCTCTCTCTCTTTCTCTCTCATACATACACACACACACACACAAGAACACACACATTTTGTTAATAATGAGCAGTAGTCTAGCCTCAAATACCTGGTGCTAATGTGTGTGTGTGTGTGTGTCAGTGTGTGTGTGTATTTGTGTGTGTGTGTGTGTGTGTCAGTGTGTGTGTGTGTGTGTGTGTGTGTGTGTGTGTGTGTGTCAGTTTGTGTGTGAGTGTGTGTGCGTGTTTCACCGAGTTGTAGTAAGCAGGAAAGAGTGTAAAACTCGTCAGTCCAATTGTATCATACTTTCCGTCTTATATACTTCTATTAGGAATTAGCTGAATTTTTCCACATCTTTATCAGTTTTGTTTTGTAGTTTTTAGTTGTGTTCTATGCATTTTAACGCTGACAAAATGAACAAGTTCTCATGTTGAATGTCTTCCCTTCCGGTCAAACATATTAAAATCATTATCAAATCTATCCGTTCTCTTCTTTCTTTCAATATAGAGACCGATTAATCTTCCCCAGTCTCTTCGTGTATACTGTAGACTTTGTTATTCTGGTATTGTGTGTGTGTGTGTGTGTGTGTGTGTGTCTCACGTGACGAGGTGTGCTGGTAGAAGAGATGCTAGTTGGTCTCGTGGCAGTAGTAGAGTGAGGCGCCACAAACACGCTGACACACACTGCACCAGCTCACAAGATACACAACATGTTGTCACGGCCGACTTATCTGACTGCTTGCACCACACTGAACATGCACCCTGTACACACACACACACACACACACACACACACAGGCAAAACAATGAATGTGAGAATAAGATGAAAACATAACAGAAATACTTGGATAAACAGTGACCAAGGGAAAACGCCGTAATTCATTATAGTTTTAAAATATATCAACGTGACATTTAAAGTATTATCATGATTTATAGTAAATTTTGCTCAAAATGTACTGCTCAGTTTCAAAGCTATATTTTCGCGCGCACACACACAGAGAGAGAGAGAGGGAGAGATAGACAGAGGGTGTGAGCAAGCAGTACTCACCGTGATACATTCACACAGCCACTCTACTAGCAGTCGAGCTCTGTTCATCAGTTGTGCTTGCTCGGTTTCAGTACACAAATGATACAACATATTGAGACACTGACGACTTTCACTCACGCCTCGACTGCTACGCAACAACGAGCTTATCAGCTGTTCAGCCAGTTGTTGACTCTCAGCCGCCAGCAGCTGCACAAGCTGCTGAGCAGCTGCCGTGACGGAGGAGGAGGCTGACGAAGCAGACCAACAGCTGGTCAGCTGCAGCAGGTTCCAGCAGCCGCTGACAGCTGATTGAGCGACGCAAGCGAGACGGGCAGTGACGCAGTGAGATTGAGACCAAGAGGAGGAGAAGGAAGAACAAGCAGCCACGGAAGAATGACCAAATAGCAGCGCATGAAGAACAGTCAGCCATCGCATTCTGACACAACAACAACAACAATAACAACAACAACAACAATTGTTTTGATGGCAAATCAAACGCCAATAGGCAGAACAGAATGAAGAAAGATGTATGATTTACAAATGCAGGAACATTGAATGAAAGACAACGAATATAAGTGACTTAATAGAACAATAGAAAAACAAACACAGATTAATAAACAAGAATAAGAATAAGGATAAAACAAACACACAAATAATAGAGTAAATATTAGTAAATATGTGTGTGTGTGTTTAACATACATTGTTTGTAAGTTTGAGTACATTTTTCTTCATGTCAGCGAGAGAAAAACATAATGTTCAATCACACTATACATTCACGACAATGTGGAGAAAATAAAGTGTGGAAAAAATCGTCGGCAAAACAGAGAAAGAAAGAGGCGGATAGGAGAGACAGTGTTGTGTGATTTTGTACGGTGTGAGAGAGAGAGTGAGATAATGTGTGTGAGCGTATTAGTGTGTCTGTTTGTGTGTGAGTGTGTTAGTGTGAAGTTTTGTCTTTACTATTCTGTGTGTGTGTGTGTGTGTGTTTGAACTGGGCGTGTGTGTGTGTGTGTGTGTGTGTGTGTATGTGTGTGTGATCTCGTAGGTGTGACGGTGTGAGCGTGGATGCGTGTTGAGTGAGTCGGTGTGACGTCTTGTAGGTGCGCGTGTGTTAGTGATGTACCCGCGTATCTGTCTGTAAATACAGTTCAGTTATTTGTTGTCTGTTACAACAGACAGGCACTCACATTCGCTGTTGTACGTGAGGTTGACTGGCGGCACTGTTCATCACAGCAGATGATGATGGTGATGATGATGACGATGATGAGGCAGCAAGAACAGTACTGGCCATCAGTCGCACCTCACTCAGTCCCACAACTGCCGCGTGTCGAGGCCAGTGTACGTGCAGTCTCACGGCGGTGGCCACCACCCCTCCTCCTCCTGTTACTGTATCACTACTGTCAGACGCCAGGTGAACGATGATATGAGACAGACCGGCCGTCGGTACTGACACAACCGCCGGGGTCCACGCGACACCGGCACTATTTCCCGTCTCACACCGAGTCTCCACAGTCACTGCCGTCGGATATGCTGCACATGAACACACACACACACACACACATACACACAAAACAGACTAGTACATATACGCACAAACACAAACATGCACTCACGTTTACATACTCTAAAACACAAAAATACACACGCACATACATATTGAATAAGAGAACACAGCAGTCATACAGCACAGAAGACAACACAGAAGGCATACAACGACATACACACACACACACACACACACACACACACACACACACACACACACACACACACACACACACACACACACACACACACACACACAGTTGGAGTATGCAGCTGTGGTATGGCCTCCATATAAGGCCAAAGACAAAAAGAAGCTTGAGAGAATACAGAGAGTGGCGACAAGGATGGTGGAAGAGCTGAAGGAATTGAGCTATGAGGAAAGATTAGCTAGACTTTGTCTGCCGACTCTGGAGAAGAGGAGATTGAGAGGTGACTTGATCAACGTACATAAAAATAAGATCGGAATGGAGAAGATTGACAGAGAGAATTGCTTAGTGTGGGATGAATCAGATAAAAGAGGACATGATAGTAAACTGAAAAAGACGAGGTGTGTGAGGAATGTGAAATTGTTCACAGCTTCACTAGTAGCTGTGTGTGTGCGGACGCATGGAACGGCTTGAGTGCACAAATAGTTTGAATGCAGTTAGTATATATTGGGAAATTAAAAGAAAGGTTGGATAAAGCTCTGGATATTGACAAGGAGACAGGACTGCTCGAACTTAACTCATTTCCTATAGCTACAAATATATGTGAGTACAAACATGTGAGTACATATATCACATACAAACATGAATACACTGTGTGTGCTTTAATGGTGTTCACATACTCATGTGCGTGTGAATAAAGGCTGTAATATCCTCATACTCATACTCATGTCTCAACGAAACAGAGACATAGAATAGAAGAAAGAGAGCATACTGGAGATAGCATAACAGATCACATGGATAACATAGACAGAAGTATCAAACGCCCACAATAATACAGAAAAATAACCATAAAGAACATTGTGATACCACGAAACAAAACAAAAAATAGATAGAAAACGAAGGGAAGAAATGAACAAACAAAACGTTAGTGGAATGATTGTGAACACTAATATGGCAAAAGCTGACAATATGTAAGAACTGTATGTGATATTATACAATACACACACAACTGTAATAAAGCAGAATTATACATGAGAGAGAGAGAGAGAGAGAGAGTACTGACACGCAGGGCAGTCGTACTGAGCCAGCACGTGCACTTGTTTCAACAGCACCGCACAAGGCAGTTGAAAGAGCAAGTCGACACAGTTATCCTGCAGTGATGACGATGATGGTGATGACTGCTGACATGAGGAAGAATGAGAATGAGAAGTAGAGGAAGGAGAGAAGCGATGAGTCCAGGTCATACGATGTGACCGACGTCGACCAGTGCAACCGTGCACGAGCATCTCGGGCTGCAACACCGCTGCATTGCTAGAACTCACCACACCTACACACACACACACACACACACACACACACACACACATATACCTTGTATATCAGGGGCTCTTAAGCAGGGATATTCATACCCCTTGGAGCCAAAAAGGTACTGACATAAATTATGAATGGTTTATAAATAATAAAATTACCGATGGTTATGGTTTTTTCGCTAGTAATCCATATACATAAGTATACAGTGAATTTAAGTGATTTAAATACTCGTGGGTCTGGAAGACATATACTGGCAAATAATAGAGGATTGGTGATAATTATTTGAACAGTCAAATAATTCGGGGGTTTGGGACTATATTCGACAATACATTGGGGATATGGAACCATCAAAGGGTGACCTCTGATCTATATGCACCTGTGACAGCGTGAAATATATACAATGTGTATAGATAGATAGATGAACTGGGAAAACTTCCTGAACTTTATGTTTTACATTTTTATAGTCAATGTTTGATTAATATAATTCACGATTATCGTAAAAAATGAATGATTTAATTTGTTTGAGTAGAATAAACAATCTGGGATAGATGGTATTTTAGCCTATCTTGAGAATTTAATAACTTTGAGATAGTACTAAAAATTTACATTTTTCAAAAATATTTTACACACAGTGTTTTTGAAGCAAGTTGAAAGTTATGAAATCGGACTAAAAACCAATATGAGATTGAAATGCGACGAATAAAGAATAACGTTGTTAAAGAATTTATGTGAGTGAGTGTATATGTGTGAGTGTGTGAGAATGAGTGTATGTGTATGTGGAGTGTGTATGTGAGTGTGTGTGTGTGTTCAGTTCGTTTATTGCCAACATATACATAACAACATTGAGATTGAGCAATTTTGAGAGGCTTAGTGTGTCGAAAGAAACATTCTTACTGACACACTGGACTATATGCATAATATATAAACATTTGTCGCAATACAAACCTAGAAGTCATAAGAAACCACAACTACACACACATTTACATGCCCATCATATTGTATGTGTGTGTGTGTGTTACGTACACAAAGATGCAACATTAGCCACATCTGTGTGTTGATCTGTTGTTGCTGAAGAAGAAGATGATGTAGTGGCGGACGAGGTGGAGGAGTGGGTGGTGTAATGATGGTGATCACACATATAGCGTGTCACTGATGAGGTGATCCTATCTGACACACTGGCACCCATATCATGACAACAATGAAGCACTGACGACCACAACACCTGCACAAACACACACAAACACACAGGAATGTATAGATATAAAAGTACTGAATAGCTCAGATATAAACACAAGGAGGAGATAACAGAAAGAGAGTAGACTTGAGAAAAAACAAGACAAGAAATAGTGGAAAGAAGCAAAGAAGAGAAGAAGAGAATATATAACAAAGAGAGAAGAGGAAATAGCAAGTATGATAAGTAGGGAAGAAGGGAAAACAAGAGGGAAAAAAGGCAGAATAGTATGAGAATGAAAGAAAGAAGAAAGAGAATAGAAGATAATAAGAGAATAGAAGAAAGATAAGTGTGTTATCAACCTCTGCTGCTTGTTGAGTCAGCAACGAAGCCAGTTCTAGATCAGAACGGATCATGTGCAACATAACTTTCTCTAATTGTGCCGAAATAGGCGCCAGTGTTGTCTCTGTGTCTGCACACACATAAAACACACACAAAATACACACACACACACACACATACATGCGATACACACACACACTTAACACACACTTATATTTACTAAATGGACACAAAACACACACACATACACTTATATATATATATATATATATATATATATATATATATATATATATATATATATATATATATATATATATTTACTTAATGCACACGAGACACACACACACACACACATTTAAATCTGTTTATTAAATGCACACAAAACAGACACACACACACACACAAACATTAAAATTTTCCCAAAATAGTCGACACAAACTTTACAGCTACTGCACAATAAGAAGAGGGAACAGGAGAGGAGAGTACTTGTGATGTAGAGCAGTAGAGAAGGCAGCAAACACTTTCTCTCAGTACATCGTTGAAACAGCGCCTGCCATAAACCACATACTGCCGCACCCATGTTCTAACAATCACAAACACACATACAAACACACATATTTATTAGACTTATATATGAATATAACATTTCTAGCACGTCTTACATCTACATGCGTTAACAAGACGCTCAAAACGAAAATCACGAATAAATCATAGAACATATGAGTGAGATAAAGATAAATTAACCGAATAAAAGAAAATTGAACTGGTAAATACACACAATAATATTACATAATAATACACAGAAATATTACACACACAATTGAAAATATTACACACACAATTGAAAATATTACACACACAATTGAAAATCTCACGGAATTGCAGCTGTATAGTGTATATATATGAGTGTGTGTACATATATAAACGTGTGTGTGTGTGTGTGTGTGTGTGTGTGTGTGTGTGTGTAAGGGACCTGTGCATCGGAGACCATACATTCGGTGTGTACGTGATGGTCATTGTCATTTTCTTGTTGGTCTCGTGCTAGCAGAGCGATACACGTGAGCAGACGCACCACAATCGCTCCATTCTCCAATACTTCATCACAATACAAACAAACAAACATACACGCGGTTATGGAAACAATAATTAATTGACTACAAGGAGGTAGGAAAACGCACTGTTCACGTGTTTTTGCGATAAAAACCGGCGAATAAAAAACGACACTTTCTGCAAGAAACACTTTCACAGAAGGAAGGGATAGAATACTTGTGTTTGCTAGAACGGGGGCACAGTGATTGGTGCTGTCTGTAGTGGAAGAGCTAGTGTGATCCAGTTCCTCCTCACAAACTCTCTCCTCGTCACATACACCAGCCGCACCTCTGCTTGTCGTCTGATAACACACACACACACACATTTAACATACACATACACACATGTATACACATTCATATACACACATATACATTCAAAACACACCCACACACACATTTCATATATACGCACACATTCAACACACAGACAGACATACAGACATTATACACACACACACTAATATACATAATATATTGAGACAAAAATGAGTAAACATTGAGACTATAATGAGTCATTATTGAGACTATAATGAGTCAATATTGAGACTATAATGAGTCAATATTGAGACTATAAGGAGTCAATATTGAGACTATAATGAGTCAACATTGAGACTATAATGAGTAAACATTGAGACTATAATGAGTCAATATTGAGACTATAATGAATCAATATTGAGACTATAATGAGTCAACATTGAGACTATAATGAGTCAACATTGAGACTATAATGAGTCAATATTGAGACTATAATGAGTCAATATTGATACTATAATGAGTCAACATTGAGACTATAATGAGTCAACATTGAGACTATAATGAGTCAATATTGAGACTATAATAAGTCAATATTGAGACTATAATGAGTCAACATTGAAACTATAATGAGTAAATATTGAGACTATAATTAGTCAATATTGAGACTATAATAAGTCGATATTGAGACTATAACAAGTCAATATTGAGACTATGAGTCGATATTGAGACTATAATGAGTCAATATTGACACTATAATGAGTCAACATTGAGACTATAATGTGTCAATATTGAGACTATAATGAGTAGGGCTGTCAAAAGTTAATAAAGTTACTTTTTCACCTAAAGGTCACTTTTTCATAAGCTACCTAAAACTGCATATAAAAGTTGTGTACGATAATTATTAAAAAAGTTATTAAGTTACCAAAAGTTACTTTTCCATCGTTAGGTTACTTTTTTTGCTTTTAAGGTTACTTTTTATCGTCAGGTTAGCTTTTGGTATTTTTCTTGTTATTAGGTAAGTTAACCACGAAGTTCGGTGACTTTTTGCAGATAAGAGGCACAAAACGTTATATATGAGGATAAAATAGGAAAAGAGATGGACTATTAGGTCTGAAGATCAAGAAATGTCAAAGTTTCTGCTGTTAGGATTTAGCAATTGGTATTCATCTTAATATCTGTGCTACTCGATATATATACGTTTTTGGGTACGCAGGATAGTGTAATTCCATTTTAGAAAATGTCCACGAACTGGAGGGTGTCGTGAGATGTTTGGAGCGTGGTATAGTACGATGTGTGAGCTCTATACCAGATACTGCACTGTAGCACTTGACAGTACGTATTTACTTGAACAGGAATTATAACGTGATTTTCAGGGCGTGAGATAGCGCCATTTTCTCACGTTTTACATTGATAAGACTGTGAGCACAGGGTGCTACATATAGGAGGACGGGGGGCATTCACACATGCAGTGTTCACGCTCACATTAATATACAAGCTGTAGTACGTGCTATTTGATAAAAAGTTCCATTGGAACATTATTGCGACCATTATTACAAATATTTACATTTGCAATTAGTGTATTTCGCATTTGTATTAGCCTTCAACATGAAATTATATTTGGATGGTTATGCTCCTTTTTTCGAAGTTAGCAAAATTATGGTAAGCCACTTATGGTGGTTTGATGTAAAATGGTGCCAGATCGGAGAGAGGATGGAAAAATAGTAACAACTCGGAAATAGGATAGAAGGACTGGTGTATTTTCTTCCTTCAGAACTGCAAACAGAAATTGACCTTTTTTGAAGGAGGTTATTTTTAGGTTACTTTTTTATTGGTTATTAGGTTACTTTATATGTTCACAAACAAACAACAAACAAACCGTGTATTTCATATAGCGCACTAATCAGCAAAGGCGTGATAAACATGTGATAAAGCGATACAAAAGTGATAATAACATTAAAACTCAGGTTATTTTTAGGTTACTTTTTTAGGTTACTTTTTCTCGAAAATAAAGTTACTTTTTGTGATTTATAGGTTACTTTTTTGACAGCCCTAATAATGAGTCAATATTGAGACAATAATGAGTCAACATTGAGACTATAATGAGTCAAAATTGAGACTATAATGAGTCAAAATTGAGACTATAATGAGTCAATATTGAGACTATAATGAGTCAACATTGAAACTATAATGAGTAAATATTGAGACTATAATTAGTCAATATTGAGACTATAATGAGTCAATATTGAGACTACAATGGGTCAATATTGAGACTACAATGGGTCAATTATTGAGACTATAATGAGTCAATATTGAGACTATAATGAGTCAAAATTGAGACTATAATGAGTCAAAAGTGAGACTATAATGAGTCAATATTGAGACTATGATGAGTCAACATTGAGACTATGATGAGTCAATATTGAGACTATAATGAGTCATTATTGAGACTATAATGAGTCAATATTGAGAATATGATGAGTCAATATTGAGACTATAATGAGTCAACATTGAGACTATAATGAGTCAATATTGAGACTATAATTAGTCAATAATGAGACTATAATGAGTCATTATTGAGACTATAATGAGTCAATATTGAGACTATAATGAGTCAATATTGAGACTATAATGAGTCAATATTGAGACTATAATGAGTTAATATTGAGACTATAATGAATCAATATTGAGACTATAATGAGTCAATATTGAGATTATAATGAGTCAATATTGAGACTAGAATGAGTCAACATTGAGATTATAATGAGTCAATATTGAGACTAGAATGAGTCAACATTGAGACTATAATGAGTCAATATTGAGACTATAATGAGTCAATATTGAGACTATAATGAGTCAATATTGAGACTATAATGAGTCAACATTGAGACTATAATGAGTCAATATTGAGATTATAATGAGTCAACATTGAGACTATAATGAGTCAAAATTGAGACTATAATGAGTCAATATTGAGACTATAAGGAGTCAATATTGAGACTATAATGAGTCAATATTGAGACTATAATGAGACTATAATGAGTCAATATTGAGACTATAAGGAGTCAATATTGAGACTATAATGAGTCAATATTGAGACTATAATGAGTCAATATTGAGACTATAATGAGTCAATATTGAGACTATAATGAGTCAATATTGAGACTATAAGGAGTCAATATTGAGACTATAATGAGTCAACATTGAGACTATGGTGAAACAGACCTGATCAGGTCGTGACTTGATTGTTGTTGTTGTTGTTGTTGTTATGGCTGGCTGAGACAACACCAGTTGAGTGATCAGTTTGAGTAATTCAACCATGCATCTGTCGTTGTTGTTGTTACTGTTGTTGTTGTTTGAGTAACAATATCTGCTGCTGGACAAATGTTGCAGCTGATGATGTTGTTGTTGTTGATGTTGTTGTGTTGTTGTTGTTGTTGTTGTTAATGATGATGTGGCACCACTTGTTACCATTGCCTCATCAACAAGTGCTGATAAACTGTCATACACCGCGTCCACTGTCAAACATACAAGCACACAAACAGATACAAACATATACAAACATATACAAACAGATACAAACATATACAAACATATACAAACAGATACAAACAGATACACACACACACACACACACACACACACACACACACACAAACAGATACAAACACATACAAACATACACACAAACAAACAGATACAAACACATACAAACAGATACAAGCATATACAAACACACACACAAACACACACAAACAGATACACACACACAAACACAAACAGATAGAAACACAGTTTGCTATATAATAAAAAAAACAAAGCAATACAAAATAAGACAGCGTGAAAATCAAACACAACGATTATCATTATCATTATTATTATTAATTACAGGTAAATCCATTAGCATGGGGGAAGAGTACAAGTGCACTATTACCAACCTGTGCGGTGGCCCCATGTGTACTGGAAGCTAACCTAATGATTTACAGAGTGAAAGAGAGTTGGAAAAAGTGAAGGTTTTAGTCAGTAAGATAAAAGCTAATGAAGAAACGAACCATGAATCAAGGGAAATTATCAAATATCAAAAGGCTAAACGCACAAAATATTTGTCACCGAGAAAGAAACAGACAGACAAGAGATGGTGTTAGGTACCTGTTACTTGAGTGTTAGTGTTGTTAGTGTGAGTGTTAGTGTGAGTGTTAGTGTTGTTGTTAGGTACCTGTTACTTGAGTGTTGTTAGTGTTGTTAGTGTTGTTAGTGTGAGTGTTAGTGTTGGTGTTAGTGTTGGTGTTAGTGTTGGTGTTAGTGTTGTTAGTGTGAGTGTTAGTGTTGGTGTTAGGTACCTGTTACTTGAGTGAGCGACAGAACAATATTGACAGGCAGCAGGGGTGTGGCAGTTTGATGCTGCTGCGTGACCAGTTGAGTGAGCCGACCGATAACACAGCCGATCAGTGACAGAGAAGAACTGGAGCAGGAGGAAGAAGAGGAGGGGGCAAGAAGACCAGGACACTGTACACACCGCCACACCAGACGAGCCACAAACAACACCACTGTGCAGTTAACTGTACTGTTGTCTGTAGCTGTAGCTGTAGCTGCTGTTGCTAATGCTGCAGTGCCCAGACCACACAAGAACGAATCCACGTGCTGACAGAATACACTGCCATTCAACTGTTCAACACACACACACACACAAATACACAAATACACACACAAATATATATACACACAAACACACACAAATACACAAATACACACACAAATATATATACACACATACACACACACACACACACATAAATACATATACACAAACACACATACACGCCCATACATTTAAATTACATTAGGTAGATATTTATATAGCGCCCTACACCTAGAGGGTCTCTAGGGCGCTGAAAGAGACACACACACACACACACACACACACACAAATACACACACACACACACACACACACACACACACACACACACACACACACACACACAAATACAAATACAAATATATATACACACATACACAACAACTATATTTCATGTTGGAACAAAATTATTATTATTACATAAGTCTGCAA
Source organism: Sacculina carcini (assembly GCA_916048095.2). NCBI lineage: Eukaryota > Metazoa > Arthropoda > Thecostraca > Sacculinidae > Sacculina > Sacculina carcini. The sequence goes on along the minus strand of OU696580.1, from coordinate 8,590,457 downwards.
AAGAGACAATGTCTCAGCATACTTTCTATATCCACTTTCTTTATTTATTGTTGTTATGCTATTTGTTCTTTGCTTGTGGAAAAATAAACAATTTGAACTTGTACTTGAACTACACACACACACACACGAATACACACATAAGCACAAAAAATAGTGAAATGCACAAATAAATAAAGCAGAGAGAAGAGGTACTGACTGCAGTCTTGTCACGTTCATTACTCGCTGATTGTGTGAGCAAAATGAACATTACTCGAGCCAACACAGACTGCTCACACAACAACTCGACACGCAGTACCTAACACACACACACACACACACAAAATTACAGAGATTGGCGACCAAACTAGTACCGGAGATTCGTGCGTTACCCTATGAGAAAAGGTTGGATGAGATGAATCTACCAACGTTGGAAAGAAGAGAGATAGAGGAGACCTAATTAACATCTACAGATTCATGACAGGAATACTGTATTAGAAAGAAATTGGACTAGTGCAGCAAAACCAACGAGGACGAGGCCATAACAAAAAGTTGAGAAAAACGAGATGTAGAAAAGACATAAAGAAATATAGTTTTCCGTTCCGCTGTGTGAATGAATGGAACAGTTTACACAAGACGATTGTAGAAGTCAATAGTTTAACGCTGTTTAAAGAAAAACTAGACAAATATTGGAAGAAAGACAGGACAGTCCGAGCATAGCTCATATCCTGTAAACAAACTAGGTGAGTACAACTAGGTGAGTACACACACACACACACACACACACACACACGAATGTTACGAATAGCGAACGAAGAATGACACAGTGTGTAGGTGGAAATATAATTCGCATGACAACTGACTGAACGTATGAAAAAAGAAAAGATGATAGACAGAATGGGCAACATAACAAGAATTCAAATATGATTGGTATTAGTTGATATTCTATTGTGCTATTATGTGAGATATATACTCAACTTAATTGAATACATAACACGCAGGTAGAAAATGGATAAAATAAACAACACAGGTGTGGTTCGTACCTGTAAGAAAACAAAGTTGAGAAAGAAAGAGAATAATAACTTAATAAGAAAGAAAACAATGAGAAACAAACAATAACAAGAAAATAAGTAGGCGAGAACTAGAAAAAGAGAATAAGAGAGAATAAGAGAGAGGATGAGAAAGAGAGAATAAGATAGAGAGAATAGCAAAAAGAATGAGAGAATGAGAAAGATAAAATAAGATAGCGAATAAGAGAGAGAATAAGAAACAGAATGGGAAAATGAGAAATAGAAAAAAAGAAAGAATGAAAAAGATAGAATATGAGAGAATGCGAAAGAGAGGATGAGAAAGATAGAAATGAGAAAATAAGAAAGAGAGAGTAAGTGAGTTTGAGAATAAGAGCCAGCTCAGTTGTTGTTGGTGTGTGTGTGTGTGTTCTCACCGAGTTGTTCTCACCGAGTTGAATTTACGGGAGATGAGCATGGCTCGAGCTGTCCCGTCTCAATTGCCACATTTGTCCAACAACGACTTAAAGGAACTAATGGTTGAGGCTGCCACAACATCATTGCTCAAATAATTCCATTTGGTAATGCACCTAAACGGGTGTGTTAGTGTGTGTGTTAGTGTGAGTGTGTGTGTGTGTGTTAGTGTGTGTGTTAGTGTGTGTGTGTGTGTGTGTGTGTGTGTGTGTGTGTGTGTGAGTGTGTGTGTGTGTGTGTGTCGGTGTGAGTGACAAACTCGCCTTGAACACAGTAGCAGTGGCAGGAGATGTGTTGACTGCAGTGTCCAGTGTTGCAGTGAGAGTTTGAAACAACAGAGACCAGCACGAGACAGACAAACCGCCACCCCCTGCTCGTTGTCGTGACGTCACACCAGCAACACGTTCAACACAGTGAAGTAGTCGCATTACCGCACTGTCCTGCAGTGTGAGAGTCTTGCAGCAGTTGAGAGCGAGCCACAGAGACAACAGCTGCTTCAACTGCTGCTCACAACGCACCCAGTCTCGCGCCATATCCAGCAGCAGGTTGGCGAGCAGATGTCTGTCTCCATGACAACGAGGCGGTGTTGTGTCGCTGTTACCTGTCACCTGACCGCCTGTGTCTGCATCGCTGACACAACAAGAGGCTGCGGTGGTGGTGGAGCCCGAGTGTTTCACCGCAGCGCTCACCTTCTTCGATGTACCAACACCACATACAAGCATCGCCACCTACACACACACACACACACACATACACATGGTGTCTGTGAGCGAAATGCTACCACACAATCATTCCCAATCCAATCATGTAACAATCATTCATTCAATCACCTCATAATAGTGTATATATCAGATAGCAATGATAATGAGTGTGTGTGTGTGTGTGTGTGTGTGTATATGTGTGTGTGTGTGTTTGCGTTTTTGTATATGTGTGTGTGTTTTGGTGTGCATGGGTGTGTGTGAATATGCAAGTGTGTTTGTGTGTAGGTGTGTGTGGGTGTGTGCGAATATGCAAGTGTGTTTGTGTGTATGTGTGTATATGTAAGTGCGGTTGTATGTATGTATGTATGTGTAAGTGTATGAGTGCATGCATGTGTGTGTGTGTGTGTGTATGTGTGTGTATGTGTATGTGTGTGTGCGTGAGAGTGTTTGTGTTTATGTGTATGTGTATGTGTGTGTATGTGAGTGTGTGTGTGCGTTTGTGTTTGTGTGTGAGTGTTTGTGTGCGTGTGTGTGTATGAATGAATGCAAGTGTGTGAGTGTATTTGTATGCGTGAGTGTGTGTATGAATGTGTGTTTGTGTGTGTGAATATGTAAGTGTTTGTGTGTGTGTATATGTAAGTGTGTTTGTGTATGTGTGTGTATGTGTGTGTGAGTGTGTGTGTGTGAGTGTATGTGTGTGTGATAGTGTGATAGTGTCTGTGCGTGTGAGAGTGTGTGTGTGTTTATGTGTATGTGCGTGTGTGTGTGTGTGTGTGTGTGAGCTAGGTGCCTTGTTCTGCAGTATACAGTTGGCTCGATGCACAGTGAGATGTTGAGCAAGATAGAGAGGATGCGCCCACAGCGTATTGCCGGCACTGCACCATACACTCCATTTACGACGTCGTTCCGCGCTGCTACCACTGTCCGCACTCCATTTTCCACGCCGTTCAGCCAACAATTCACCGATGGAAGCAGCTGAAGATGATGGCCCGGGCACAGGCTCAAAACCGGCACCCAGTGATATTTCACCACCCGATACGGCAGACATTGCGGCTGACAGCGCCTGTACCCCCGTCCAACTAGACACCAGCTGACTATCAACACTGAACACAAACATATTACACAAACATACGTCAGTACAAATGTTGAATATTGTGTTCACAGTTTAGTTTATATTTTACTTGTTGAGAAATTGCCAGACTGGAGGTGTATTTGTTGTGAAATCACGTGAGATTATTGTTTGCGGTTTACTTGGACGTTTTTGTTGTTTGTTGTATTTGAATTAACGGTCAGGGATATGTTTGAGAGATCAGTGACGAAAAAAGTGCGGTAAATAGTGGAAAGTGATTAGGTTATTGCGTATTGTCTGTGCATTGTTGTTATTGTGATATGTCTTTTTGTACATTAATTTTTAATACATCAACTACAAACATAATAAATTTCTCTCTGTCTGTGTGTGTGTGTGTGTGTGTGTATTTCTTCCCATTTCACTTTGTTCATTCAGTTCAATACAGTTATATCAATGCCAGTGTGGAAAGAGTAGAGTGGAGAGAAGAGGGAATGTCTTTTAGCAAGTGAGTATGTGAGAGGTCTCACGCCGAGTTCGTAGCCGTATTACTAGCAGAGGAGATAGCGGTGTGAGTGAGCGGAGAATTGAGACCGTACTGTTTGATCATGCTCAATGATCCGCCGGCACTGTCAGATTCTGTCGCCTGCAAGTCGTCGACAAAACTGGACAACCAGCGACCATTGTCATCCTCGGAATCATCACCCACTGCCCCAACCACCACTGATACCGACACACACACACAGAGACATATATACACACACAGAAACATAAACACACAGAGAGACACACACACACACACACATGTATATACACACACACACACACACACACACACACACATACATATATACACACACAGAAACATAAACACACAGAGAGATACACACACACACACATGTATATACACACACACACACACAGAAACATACACACACAGAGACACATACACGTTTACATACACACACACATGTATATACACACACACACAGAGACACATACACGTTTACATACACACACACACATACACAGAGACACACACACAGAAACATACACACCAGAGAGAGAGATACACACACACACACACACACTCACAAATATGTCGCCATCACTCGATAATATCCCACTCTCATCTGATTTACATCTGGATTCAGTTCTGTATACGATAAAATTGCCAGTTTAATGTCGTTTTGTCTCGTGCATCATTCACCGACTGACCTCCAGTTAACTATTTTCTCGTATTTCATTTGATTTAAACCCATACACATGTACATATACAAACACACACACATACACAGACACACAGAGAGAGAGAGAGAAAGAGAGAGTGTGTGTGTTGTACATAATCCCAGTTCAACGAGGAAAGAGCAGAGCAAGTTGATGATGTTGTCACCTGCTTGTTCGGCGGTCGGGTGGTGTGAGGAGTCATTGTGTGACTGTGAGCAGGCAGAATGATAGTTGTGATCAACACTGGCACCCCACCAGCTGCACGAGCTGCCCCTCTCACCACTCTCTCTCTGTCACACACACATACACACACACACACACACACATTACATTACATTACATTAAGACATTTATATCGCGCTTTTCACCCTAGGGTCTCACAAAAGGCTCACACACATGCACACACACACACAAGCACAAGAGTCATACACATATACAATCACGCGCAGACACACACACAAACACACACAAAGCAGACAAGCACATATACGCACAAACACAAACATACATCCCCGTTTACATACGCAAAAACACAAAAATACACAAAAAACAAAAACACAGCAGACAGCACATGAAGACAACACAATAGACACACAAATACAAACAACAAAACTCAACATATCAGACACACAAAGACATACATTCAAACAAATAGACAGATAACACATCAGACACAAATAACAGGACTCTGCACAACAACACACAGACAGCATACAATGGGAAAACATACCTACACAATAACGACAATCACACACACAAACACAAACATATGAACACACTTTCTGTGAAAGTATCAAGTTTATGTTAGTGTTATGTTGGGAGCTCTGTCAGTGCAAGAATATTTACCGAACACAATAAGATTGTAATAATGAATATTATAACATTGTTTCATATGTTCTGATCTTATCTTTTTAAACAGTAGGTCATTGGACTGAACTGAACACACACACACACACACACGCACACAAATATATACACAATACATTCACAACACACACACACACACACACACAACACACACACATAACACAAGCGAAGAAGATAGACAGCAATCTGATAGACAGACAGAGAGAGAGATGAGATAAACATGGAGAGATGCAGTGATAGAAGCAAACACAGTGAATGAAGTGATAAGTGGTCCGCCTCGTAGCCGAGTGGCTAAAACGCACGCTTTGTGCATGAGAGGTCCAGGGTTCGATTCCCTGGCGAGGTGAAAATGTTGGGTTCGTTTCATAAAGTGATAGCCCACTTGCCGCAAGGCGGGTTTCATGCGCTTGCAGTCGTGCAGTTTCTGTGCCAGTCGTGACTGCGAGATAACCCTTGTGTGTGTGTGTGTGGAGGCCGGACCTGCGGTGTGCCATCCGGACAGGTTTTGACAGACTTTGCCACCGCCAAATTACACGCCAACTAGTCTTATCTACTGCTGTGTTTAAATGCGTAATTAAATGTTTAAATGGTAATTAAATGGTAAATGGTAGATAGTTTAAAGGGTAATTAAATGTCTCTACTGCTGTGTTTAAATGGTGTTTAAATGGTAATTAAATAATTATATAATTGCTCGTAAATGCTCTATTTATCCGACAGGCTCTAATAATCCAGCAGGCTCTAATAATCCGGCACCCTCAGGTATGGTTTTAAAAATAATCCGGCAGGCTCTAATAATCCGGCACTCACTGGATTCACTGGAGTCCCTTCGTCTTCGTGAAGCTGAAGCTCGTCCTCGCTTGAGATGTGATTGTGGGATTGCATCATAACAAAAGACACGTGGGCGATTACTACACAGAACAATACACTGTGGAGATACGCGTCTTCTCTCGTCCCTGTTAGCAGTGCATTATTTTTTGTGTTGCAGTTTTTGCGCAATCCTACCGTGCGGAGTTACCAAAAATAATCCGAAAGGCTCTAATAATCCGGCAGGCTCTTATAATCCGGCACCATACGCAGGGGGTCGAAAAATAATCCGGCATGTCGGATAAAAAGAGCATTTACGGTATATAATAGAGACAGCAACAGTTTTCACACAGTTCAACTGACGGCATCATCCTCGGAGTCAGGTGTTGAACTGTTCTTCTCCTCTTCTCTCACTACTCCCACACTCTTGCCCACCGTTGATGACGTCACCACTCGCTGCTGATGACGTAACACATCACGATCCACCATATCCTACCAACACAAACACACATACAAACAGGCAGCTTTTAAAAGCCAGCGCTACGATTCAGAAACTGCACTAGTCAACTACACACATGACGTTCATTATGACTGATACACCTCCTTATATGCTATCAGCCCAAAACAAAGTGTATATATGTGTGTGTATGTGTGTTTATGTGTATATATCCACGTGTAATTGTACGTACTTGCATGTGTGTGTGTATATGTTTGTGTAATTGTGTGTGTGTATATGTTCGTGTATTTGTGTGTGTCAGTTTCAGTGTATGTGTACTTGTGTAAGTGTTTGTGTTTATGTGTGTGTGTGTGTGTGTGTGCATGTATATGTATATATTTGTTTATTTGCTATACACATTCAACACATTCAAAACATTACATGTGTCTGTGTGTACGTGTTGTGCATATATGTATAAGTGTGTCAGTTTCAGTGTGTGTGTACTTGTGTGTGTGTATGTGTGAGTGTGTGTGTGTGTATGCTATCAGCCCAAAACAAAGTGCGTATTTGTGTGTGTGTGTGTGTGTGTGTGTTTGTGTGTATACATGTGTGTTTATGTGTCCACGTGTATGTGTCTGTGTCTATGTGTTTATGTATCCACGTGTAATTGTACGTACTTGTATGTGCATGTGTATACGTTTGTGTAATTGTGTGTCAGTATATGTTTGTGTATTTGTGTGTGTGTGTGTGTCAGTTTCAGTGTGTGTATGTGCGTGTATGCTTGTGTATTTGTGTGTGTGTTTGTGTCAGTGTGTGTCAGTATATGTCTACGTGTACTTGTGTATGTGTAAGTGTTTGTGTGTCAGTGTCACCTGCAGGAAGCAGTGAAGCACGTGACACAGCCAAACACCGGCCGGGGTGTGAGAAGACGCCGTGTAGGATGCAGTGAAGGATGATCGAGAAGGAAGAGTGGTGGTGTTGGCAGAACCAGCACAGTAAAAACACAGTAGTTGTTGCAACTGCTGCCCACTCATCATATCGAGCAATGAGAGAGTAGGACGAGTGCAACACGACATCCAACTCATCACCTGTACACATACACATGCACACAAACACACATAAACACACACATATATACACACACATACATATACTACACAAATATACATAAAATACATGCACACACATGTACATATAATACAAATACACATGCACACAAACACACACACACATACATATACTACACAAATATACATAAAATACATGCACACACATGTACATATAATACAAATACACATGCACACAAACACACACACACATACATATACTACACAAATATACATAAAATACATGCACACACATGTACATATAATACAAATACACATGCACACAAACACACACACACATACATATACTACACAAATATACATAAAATACATGCACACACATGTACATATAATACAAATACACATGCACACAAACACACACACACACATACATATACTACACAAATATACATAAAATACATGCACACACATACATATAATACACACACACACGCACACAAACACGCACATACAAACACACACACATACATGCACACACAATACAGATATACGACACACATGCACATACATAATACGGATACACACACACACACAAATACATATTCACACACACATATACATACACAGTACACTGTAGCTATAACAGTATAACGACAATTAAAACAGACAAAAACAAGGTTGATGTTGTGTTCAACTGCTTTAGTGTTAGTGTTTCAGAGTTAGTGTGTTAGTGTTAGTGAAGTGTACATTGGGGTGTACGTGTGTTACTCTATGTATGTGTGTGTGTACGTATATAACTATGTGTGAGTGTATGTCTGTGTGTCAATTTGTGTACGTCTGTGTGTCAATGTGTGTGTGTGTGTGTCTGTATGTAAATGTATGTATGTGTATGAGTACATAATTGTGTCTGTGTGTGTATATGCATGTGTGTGTATGTCTGTGTACTCACATAGTTGTACTCACATAGTTGTTCTACAGGATATGAGCTAAGCTCGTGCTGTCCCGTCTCTTTTCCATAATTTATCTAACATATTTTTGAAGGAACTTACATTTCTAGCTTCAACTAAAACTTTTTAGCTTCAACTTCAACTTCAACGTGTGCGTGTGTGTATATGAGTACATAATTGTGTGTATGGGTGTGTGTGTGTGGGTGTGTGTGTATGTAATGACCTTGAGTGCGACCATGAAACATTCAGCAGACACTGTGTTGGTGATGGAGAGAGGTGAGGAGGAGGAGCATGGTAGCAGTAGAGAGGACAGCTGGCGTGAGCACTCGGTGAGCAGTGAGCAGGAGAGCAGCAGTGAGTCTGTCAGCACTGTGCCGCCTCTATTACCACCTACACTATCACCGGCTGTCTGCGAGCTACCACGTGACAACACGCTCTCACCACCTCCTGTCCCCGATAACTGCACCACAAACACAAACACGCATTAATATTAGCATTATTAAAATAAATACACAAGATGATATAAGAAGAGAATAAAAGTTACATAAATGTTACATGCATGTGATCAAACTGCAAGCAGTACGAACAATAATAATATATTATACACAAAACAATATTACACGAACAATAAGACTTAAAAGTCTACGATTATTCTGTTTCTCTCACTTCCTATCACTTCCTCTCTCTCTTTCACTCTGTTTTTCAAATTCACAACGCTCCATCAATCTAAAATCACTTTTGACATAAAATCTACAACACACGTGACTACTATTACAACGCACTACACATAACAATTATACAACAATGCAACTGCCATCTCCATGCATCTTGATCATTTAACACAAATACACAAACACACGGACAGAGATACAGAGAGAAGAATAATAAAGATATATCAGCGAAAACAAACACACAAACAAACAAACACAATGTACAACAATGGTTAACCCACAACAAGGATAAATAACTGATGTATCAAAGCAAAAAGATATATTAAATAGTTTCTATAAAATATATCTTGAACATGAATTACTTAATGAAAACATATCCTAAAAGTGTATGAAATTCCATATATTAAATATTGACAGAATCGCTAGTTCAAATGAGGTATTTAATGTGAGAAAATAAAGTTTCACTTCAAAA
>OU696580.1:8575742-8578242 GCA_916048095.2 Sacculina carcini | reverse complement strand
TAATATGAGAAATAAACAATAATATGAGAAATAAACAATAATATAAGAAATAAACAATAATATGAGAAATAAACAAGAATATGAGAAATAAACAATAATATGAGAAATAAACAAGAAAATGAGAAATAAACAAGAATATAAGAAATAAACAATAATATGAGAAATAAACAAGAATATGAGAAATAAACTAGAATATGAGAAATAAACAATAATATGAGAAATAAACAAGAATATGAGAAATAAACAAGAATATGAGAAATAAACAAGAATATGAGAAATAAACAAGAATATGAGAAATAAACTAGAATATGAGAAATAAACAATAATATGAGAAATAAACAAGAATATGAGAAATAAACAAGAATATGATAAATAAACAATAATATGAGAAATACACAAGAATATGAGAAATAAACAAGAATATGAGAAATAAACAAGAATATGAGAAATAAACAAGAATATGAGAAATACACAAGATGTGAACTAGACATAGAAGTGATGTAAACTGATTGTTGTGCATTGTTGTTGTTGTTATTGTTGTTGTGATGGGGTAGAGTGTTGAGTGAGTCACCTGTTGTGATCGAGAGCACCGGCAGTGTTGGAGGCCAGTCGAGAGAACTGTTGCTCTGTCAGATCAGCTAGCAGTTGACACCACCACGACCACTGCAACTGACGGGCACAACGCACCAGCAACGCACCTGTCTCCACCAGTAACTGCGCCGGCACGTGAGCCTCTAGCAGCCGACACATCAGACGACCACAAGACTTGGCAGTGAGAGCAGAAGAGGAGCAGGAGGAGAGAGTAGAGGAGGAGGAAGGTACACAGCCGAGCATCGTGGTGAGCAGTAAGTGTATGAGACGCTCGTGGTGACCTCTGCCCAGTCTTACTGTAGTAGTGTTACGCTCGGTGTGTGGAGGGATAGTTGTGGTGTGAGGGGTCGGCAGACAGCGAGACATTCGTTCAATAAGCCGCCGCACCGAACCACATTGCTGCTTCAGTGACATACACTCCTACCACACACACACACACACACAAACATACACACATTGAAAATTACATAGCTGAAACAAGTCCAAAACTTAAAAGATACTGTGAAACTGGAAACATAAATTACTCACGTAACGTGCAAATTCGTTGATAAATTATACACCTTATGTCTAACACACACATATATATTTTGTATATTATGTGTATATATTGTCTTTATGTATGTGTATGTGTGTGTGTGTGTGTGTAAGTTAAGAAGTCAGAGTGTGTGTCCGGGAAACGCTGCTATGCTGAATTTGTTATTGTTCAATTTTGTGTGACAATCAACTACTACAAATACACAGACACAGACACATACACACATAACACACACACACACACACACACACATACAAATACACAAACACAATACAACACAAACACATACAAATACACAAACACAATACAACACAAACACAATACAACACAAACACATACAAATACACAAACACAATACAACACAAACACATACAAATACACAAACACATACACAAACACAATACAACACAAACACATACAAATACACATAACACACACACACACACACACATACAAATACACAAACACAATACAACACAAACACAATACAACACAAACACAATACAACACAAACACAATACAACACAAACACAATACAACACAAACACATACAAATACACAAACACAATACAACACAAACACATACAAATACACACACATAACACACACTGGTACGTGGGGAGCAGTTTGTTTTGTAATGGTTGAGTCATGTAGCGGTGAGTCATGTGAATGTGTTAAGTCACCGCGTGACTCACCAAATACACGTGATAAACACGAGAGTGCTGAGGGTCGTGCTGTTGCTGTAGTGATGACTGCTGATCTTGATCATGTTGAAGGAAGTTGATGGCCGCACGTAATCGGTCTTGACACAGAACCTGCCGAAACTTCAGGTCATTCAGGATTGTTGTTAAAATTGCCAACTCCGTCTGTTCAACACACACACACACACACACACACACACACACACACACACACACACACACAAAGACACACACACACACACACACACACACAAAGACACACACATTAGCAACGCTAATGTAAAGAAAAACCGGATATTGAAACAAAACAGCAACTCCGTTTTGTCCGCTAAAAAAAAAACGAAAATTGCCGGAGTATTTTCCCAGTGGCCACAGAAATTAGCTGAGATGAGCGCTGTGGAGAAAGAGTGAGAAACTGAGAGAGAGATAAGAAGTACAGAAAAAGGAGAAGACATATACATGGAGCAAAAAGAGAAAGAAACATGAACAAGCAGCTGAAAGAAACAGAGAGAGAAAAAAGACAGAGATAAGGAATAGAGAAAGAAAGAAAGAAACGTGTACGAAGAGTAGATATAAACAGACAGAGATGGAGAGATGGAGAGATGGAGAGATGGAGAGATAGAGAGCAGGGAGAGATGGAGAGATGGAGAGATGGAGAGATAGAGAGATGGAG
>OU696580.1:8440742-8570742 GCA_916048095.2 Sacculina carcini | reverse complement strand
TTATGTTGTGTATTTGTGCTATATGCTGATTTTGAGCATCAACGTGTACATATATTTGTACTCGAATATGAAAGAGAATATGTATATGTGTGTGCACGTGATAAATACACTTACACACCTACACAAAATGCTGCACAATTTATTGTGTACAAGGACAGAGTCACACAGAGAGGCAGAGAGCAATAAGAAGAAAGGGAAGAGGAGAGATATTTAGTTATTGAGAGAATTTAAGACATCACACCTTGGATGTTTTCATAGCGACGGCATTATGAGCGGCTGAGTGATGTGTAGTGGTGACGTCATCATCAGCTGATAATGAGCGAGGCACGCACGAGACAGGTACTGGTGAGCAGGCAGGATGAGGCTCAATGCTCGTGTGTTCCGAACAAGAGCAGCACGTGAATGCCAGTCTCTCAGTGTCTAGTAGACCTCCGCCTCCACCCAGCTCGCAATTACCCATCGCCAATAACCACCCACGATACCTACACACACACACACACACACACATATATATACACATAGAGACAGGCTGAATGCGTTGAAATTGCCGACGTTGAAAGACAGGAGGACATAGGACGATCTTATTAATATTTTCAGGAACATGATAGAAATCATAGCTCAGCAGGAAATTGGACTGATAAAACAGGATAAAGGAAGAAGCTCACAAAATCTCGGTGCAAAAAGACGGTTTTCCATTCAGGCGAATTGACGTTAGGAATAAATTACACAATTTGACTATCGTAGAGGCTAGAAATATAGGAGAAATCAAGCATAAATTGGATATATACAGTGATGGAAAGATACAGGACAGTCCGAGCGTAAGTTCATTTCTTCTACCACAACTAGCTGAACACAACACACACACACACAAATTCATATATACATTCACCTATCTGCCTTCAGGAAGCTAGAACCAACCAGAACTATTCCAGATGTAGCAAATACAATTATCTAAATAAAAATGGCATTCAACAAGCAGACATATTGATATAAGATTACAAATTTATTCATTCATTCATATATTTTACCAGCGTTCAATTAAACACTTCTCTACAATGCTCCAGTCATTGAACACACACAAACACATTTACATACACTGATGCACATAAAGTAGATCGTTATCTCGTGAATAATTGACCAGGCCACCTCCACTCACACCAGTTATTGCTGCACGATATTTGAGCTAAATAACTTGGCTTGACCAATAGAAGAGTAATTTATATTGTAATCCAACAATACTCGCGGTGTGTATCGCCAACGAAAAAATACACACACACACACACACACACACACACACACACACACACACACACACACACACACACAAACACACACACACACACATATATTTTGTATTTCGTCATTGCATGTAAGCATCGTGTTGTCAACGTGTTATAACATGTATTACTGAACACTGAATTAGTTAAAACCATATGCCCAAAAGAAGCCCCAGGCATAAAGGGCATAGTCAACATAGTTTTGTTATCATGTGAATTGCTTGTATATATGATGTGTTGACAAATAAACGTATGAACGTATGAACACACACACAGAGATAATACGACAATGTAGGCAATATAGTATAGTATTTGAAATGCATTGTCGACACAAACATTCCCGCATTCACACAGGTACTATCGACCGACACACAGATACGTCACAATTTTATTGCATTCCTCGCATGTGCAACATTCCGACCTCTCGCTCACAGCAGATATTAACAAGCACACACGACCCTGATCAATAGCGCGAGCACAAAGACTGTGATGAATTGAGCAGAACGACTGCAGATCCAGCATTGGTCACTGTTATCCCCGGGAAGCTGCCAGCTACCACTCCATGTAACAAGAGAATTACTGTTTGAACAGTTTGATCTACGATTAATGACTTTGATCTAGGTTAAGATATTTAGACAGTAAGCAGTGGTAGGACTAGTAGTTCTGTGTTCCTAGAAAGAGTTCTAGTTCAAGTTCCTAGTAGCAAAAGGATTGATGATTGGAAAGTTTGAAGATCAACAGAGCAGTGGTGGGTCTAGAAGTTATAGATTGCTAGAACTCCCAGTTCCCACTGCGTGTGCCAAGAGTACTGCCAATTGGAGAGTTTGAAGATCCCGTTGTAGCAAGTTCTGGTGCATCATCACAACGAAGATATTCATCATGTCCAACCAGATCAACAAGAGCAGTCTCATAACCGACTACATCCAAGAACTGAACAAGAGTCTGGTAATGAACAACGAGTGCCTGGAAGATTTCACTGAACTCTTCGGCAACTGCACTCTCCAGCATGTCAACAAGACCATCATCATCTGTGACGATCCACCAGCAGAAAGCCACTATGTTCTTTCACTCCTGAACATCATCGCCTGGGTTCTCTACATTGTCGTGCCGGGCACAGCTCTGATGTTCAACAGCCTGACCGCCTACACCATCAACACCTCGACCAAGCTGAACACACTCAGCAATAAGCTGGTGGAATTGTCGTCCATTCTGCACGCCGTAATGGCAGTGATGTGGGTCGCTCCCGAGCTGTACTTCTTCCTGCCCGAGACGGCCCAGACCGAGGAATTCGTCGTCTACGACTCAACAACATCTCCAATATGCCTGATTCTCTACTCGGCACAAGTGGCCATAATGACACTGCAGTTATCCTATATTACAGCCTTGTCGATACTGCGCTACGTGATCATCTGCAGAAACTGGCAGGTGCGAGCCACATGGAGGAACGTGTTGGCATTCTTCGCGCCTGTGTGTTTGATCAATGTGACACCAGCATTAACCCTCATCATCGACTTGACTCTGGTGTGTAAATTGAGCCCCAGTATGGAAACACGGCGCGGATGGAAGTTCGGAATGCCCCAACGAACGAATGCACGGTGGAACACACAACCTCTCTTCTCGATAGACTATATTTATTTGAGGAGATCGGTGATGTTGCTTCGTCTCATTATAATCGGTGTTACCAACGGCAGCATAGCCATCAAAAGCATAGCAACTAGCTACAAACTGAACAAGCGCAGAAATCGCGTTGCAGCCGCCAACAGTTTCAGAGTTGTCACAACAAACGCTACAGTTGAACGTGGTTGGACAGCATCGAATCGTGAAAACCGGCAAGCCATGAGTGAAGTCAGTTCGTCAGCCAAATGTAATGACGAAGAGGCGACCAGAAAGCAGACTACAAGACCACAACCGGCGTCACACGACAACGAAACGATTCCACAAGAGTCAAGAAGAGTGGAGCGAATACACAAGCTTCCCCACACCAATGAGCCAAACACAAAACACAACGAAACTACGACACGGAAAATGAACAAGTTCTTCACCAGTCTACCAACGATTCATGAAGAGTCTGATGAAGATCTCATGACAGACACTGTGACCTCATCATCAGTAGACACCAGCAGACCAGGTGCAACAACACACAATGCACGTGAATTGTGTAAAATCAGTGCAGATACCACACACCACGATGCAACAACAGTGAAGGAAGACCACATCAGTCCACAAAATAGCCACATACGCACTATGATTGCTGCTGTTATGAGCTCGTGCGCCAGAAACACAAACAGAAAAAGCTTCCAGCGACACGACGTCATATCGTCAGTTAATTTTATCGCGCAGTTACTGAATTTCATCGTCTCACTGATTCCTGGCGTACTGTTACTGAACTACGAGAGAGCGGACAACATGTGTATTCTCTCCCCTCAGCATAATATCGGTCTGGATATAGTCCAGTGTGTATATGTGATGTATATGCTCAACAGCATGGCGTTAATCAATCTTTTGTTTAACAGCGATTTTCGCAGACTCTTTAAGATCCACTTGAAAAATACCCTCACATTTTGCACCAGAAAATAAACTCGCACACTGCAGATGTATGTAGAGAAAAAACACGTGTGTATATGTGTGTGTGTGTGTTGATATGGAAATACAAATATATGTTTAAATCTGGTAATATTTTCCACTGTTAATATGGAATGGATTTTCATCACAAAAACCACGAAATTTTCTGTCGAAATTCCATTTTTGTCATCATCTTTGTAAACTATTAACAAAAAAACAAATTAAATGAAGTCCCGTTTAAATACACCGAGATTAAAAAATGATTCAAAATACCAATAACCACATGGGAAGCATTTGTAAGCGTATGAACAAAATATTGGCCAATATATTCTGTAAAAATGACATATATTCCTCATAATTCAATAGACATATTGATGTGAAACAATGCTGAAAATGACTTGTACGAAAGCTGTGACAAGGTTTATGCTTATTTATGAGTGAATCTCGGGCGCTGACCTTTTTTGCGGCGAGAGGTCAATCATTGATCTGAGGTCGAGATGGTGACCTGAAGCTGTAGCAGGAGGAGGAGGAGAGGAGGGAGAGAGCACGTGAGCGGCTCGTGAGTGCCACTGATTCTGGTACAATTGTCTGTGTTGTTGATGAGAGCGGTAGTTGAGCTGATTGGACGAGTAGGGGGCGCCACCATCCACAGGCTCGCCCGCCAACATTACTCGCACGTGCTCTACCTCGCAACAGTCACTGTCCAACGGGGTACCGCACAAGCCATGACTGACACACACATACACACACATACACATACACACATACACACACATACACACACACATTACATTACATTACATTAAGATATTTATATAGCGCCCTACACATAGAGGGTCTCTAAGGCGCTGCACACACACACACACACACACACACACTCAAGCAAAGTACATACACATTCACAATCACACACACCAACACACACACATACACACAGACACAAAGAAGACAGACGAGTGCACCTACGCTGAAAATCACACTTCAATACATAAAAGACAAAAGCACACGCACACACACATACCTATTGAGGATGATAGCATATCAGACAGACAGCACTGAAGACAACACAGCAGACAATCAGGGACATACACTTAGATAGGCGAGAAAAATCATACAATAGACAAATAGATATAAAAAACACAACTCAACACCACAGACACACATAGACATAGATTCGGATTAACATACAGAGAACACAACACAACATTCACAGAAAAGAAAAGAAGAAGACACACACACACACATACATACATATTAATTATGTTCATGCTAAATACAATTGCTCTCATAGTCGTGTTCGTATATGCTCTCTGTATGTCGACATGTTCTTATGTTCTGTTTGATAGCCTTGACCTTTGGTCTCGGTGTTCGGTGAATTCACACTGTGCGATTGTGTCCTGCGATCTGTGACTATGTCTTTAATTGTTGTTGTTAAGGGATTTATGTCTTGTGTTCCTGATGGTTGTATGTCTTGTTGTTGTATTGTTGTCATGTTTTATTTGTTTATATTATAAGTTCTCAATTTTAATTAGTCTGAAGGTTTTTTGCTAATTTTTTTTTGCATATAGCGTTTTTTTTTCTTTGTCTGTTGAGAAGCCAATAATTGGCTTGACAGACTATGCTATTGTACTTTATTAATATTGCTTTTCTTGTGCTTGTTGTGGCAATACATTACTATTACTATTACTATCACACATGCTTAACAGGTGTGATGTTAATCTAACTTTCTTTTGAAACGTGTGAGTGTTAGTATGGTGTGTTTGTGTGCGTGTGTGTGTATGAGTGCGTGTGTATGGTTTATAAGCGTGTTTTATGTCATATTGTGCAGTTTATTTATGTTATATTTTGCACAGAATAGGCAATTAATTGGAGTGCAATAAATGCTAATGAATGAATGAATGAACGAATAAAAAAACAAACATACACATACAGTTTTAAGAGAGGTTGGTTAAAACTATGAATACAACTATAGCTCATTTCCTGTAGTGAAAAATATATGTCGATACAAAAATAACATGCATACAGACACACACACACACACACAAACAAACAAACACGCAAGGAAATGTGCAAATCTATGTGTGTGTGTGTTTGTGTGTGTATTTGTGTTAAATGATCAAGATGCATGGAGATGGCAGTTGCATTGTTGTATAATTGTTATGTGTAGTGCGTTGTAATAGTAGTCACGTGTGTTGTAGATTTTATGTCAAAAGTGATTGTAGACTGATGGAGCGTTGTGAATTTGAAAAACAGAGTGAAAAAGAGAGAGGAAGTGATAGGAAGTGAGAGAAACAGAATAATAGTAGAATTTTAAGTCTTATTGTTCGTGTAATATTGTTTTGTGTATAATATATTATTATTGTTCGTACTGCTTGCAGTTTGATCACATGCATGTAACATTTATGTAACTTTCACTATATTCCCATTTAAACCTTGTATATTTATAATAATAATAATAATAATAATAATAATAATATGATTGGCACATACCGGCTTCTCAGCAAGTCATGATGCTTATTCTGTGAAACTGAAAGATTATCCACAATCTGTAATATAACACACAACACACACACACACACACAGACAGGGACACATACAGACAGAAAGCAACAGACATATAAAGCAGTTATGCACTGATAAACAAAGATAAGAAGACAGGTATGAATAATACACAAGTGTGACATAATTATTATTAACATATCAAAGACAATGAGAATAACAACATCGGCTTAGTTTTCAAGTTTTTTCTGTTTTTGTTGTCATTTTTATCATATGAACACACACACAAATATGTACACACTCACACACGTACACGTACACACAAACACTTACACACACGTACACACACACACGCACACGTACCCACTAACACACACACGTAAACACAAACGCACACTCACACACACGTACACACTAACACACAGACGAACACACACACACACACTAACACACACGTACATACAAACACATACACACAAACACATACACACACGTACACACTCACACACGTACACACACACACACACACACTAACACACACGTACATACAAACACATACACACAAACACATACACACACGTACACACTCACACACACGTATACGCACACGTACACACAAGCACGTACACACAAACACATACACACACAAACGCACACTCACACACACACACAAACACATACGTACACACACACACTAACACACACACGTACACACTAACACACAAACACACATACGTACACACACACACTAACACACACACGTACACACTAACACACAAACACACATACGTACACACACACACTAACACACACGTACACGTACTGTTTTTGTTGTCATTTTTATCATATGAGCACAAGCACACACACACACACACACTTCCGATGTCTAACACCAGTAGAGATGAACAGTGAGACAGAGAGAGTGTAAGAGGAGAGAGAGGGGATACCTTGAGCAGTAGAGAGGCACAGTGTAGAAAGAGTGAGGCGGGTTGTGGAGTGTGTTGTAGTAGCCAGAAGAACACATTCACCGCTCCCACACACTCACAACATTCTACCACTGTCAGCTGATGTATTAATACTTCTCCCAGTCGTCTGGCAAACTCACTTTCCTCACCACAATAACTGACACACACACACACATACAAATATTAAAATACGCACACACGCAAACACACACACATATACAAATATTCAAATACGTACACACACTAACACACGTACATACACACATTCAAATACGTACACACACTAACACACATACATACACGTTCAAATACGTACACACACTAACACACACACATATACAAATATTCAAATACATACACACATTAACACAAATACACATATTCAAATACGTACACACATTAACACACATACATACACGTTCAAACACGTACACACACACACATATTTGTAGTCAACATGTACACACACATACATACAAATATTCAAATACATACACACACTAACATAGACACACACACACACACACACACACACACACACACACACACACACACACACACACACACACACACACACACACATTCAAACACGTACCACACACGAACACACTAACACAAATTTGTAATCAATACGTACACACACACAAATACACACACTCAAATACGTACACACACTAACAAATACACACTCAAATACGTACACACAGGCACACACTAACACAAATTTGTAGTCAATACGTACAGACACGCGCGCACACACTAACACACATACACACACTCAAATACGTACACACACACATAAACACACACATTTGTAGTAAATAATTACACACACACACACACATACAAACAAAAATATAAATCGGGCAAATATAAATCGACAGAGCATTAGCATACAAACCCACGTGAAATAGAAAAATATATATTTTTAACAGTGAGAACTATATTCTTGTGATAATATTTCTGATTTATAGTGCAAAACTACTAGCAAGTACCACAATAACAGCATAAAAAGACACAAAACAAATACACTAAATATAAATTTGTAATAATCGATGTTGGCGCTCTTTTTATCGTTGTCATAGCAACTAGGACCCATAATAAAAGATTATCAGTGTGTATTCAGGGGAAATAGGCGGTTTTGTGGATATTTGACAATGTGTGAAGTGTTTTTTGTGAAAGAGTAATTCGAGGTTGTTGTTATAAAATAACAGTTCTAATAAATTGACACTGACTCGAGAATCAAAATACACAGTTGACGGAATTTGATGGCCGATTCATGACTCCCCGCCATCAAACACGATTTCACCAGCTGGTCCAGCGAGGAACAAACACACCTCACTAGCGGCATATCCTCAGAACCATCCCGCTCTGACACACACACAAACACACACACACACAAACACACACACACCAGAATGCGCACTGATGCAGCACGAAAACGACTCAACTACGATGCGGCCAAGTTGATGTTATCACATATATCTGAATGAAAGTATGTTCATATGTGTGTGTGTGTTTAGTTCAATGTTTAATTCTATGTATACCTGTATATATGCATGTCGTTGTATGAAAGTGTATATATGTATCCATGAGTGAATGAGAGTGTGCGTTAAGTGTGGATGAAATTGCAATGAAAAGCGCATTACGGGCGATTGCAATACACGCAATTATTATTATTATTATTATTATTATTATTACGCACACAAACACACACACTTAAACTTTAAATGAACACAACACAAATATTAAAATGGTACAAATGAAAATATTAATACTGTTAATAGCAAGTGGTTTCGAGCAAGACAACGCACGAGAAATGAGAGAACTCCAGCGAGAAAAACAGCTGTTGAAGCAAAGCTACTGACTGTGCATCATATTGATTGAGGCGATCCACAGCAGCAGATCTAGACTGGCTGTTTGACAGAGCGAGGTCGCGATGCTAGCAGAAATACCAGGTCGACACGTTGACGAGGGATCAATCACACAGCGCACTAAACGCTCGTGAAAATCTCCACTTTCCAACATGCCCGCCCTCTCCTGTCTATAAACACACACACACATACTCATGTGAAGAAATACAAGTGGATATACAACAAGAACGTGTGACGCGACGAATATGAACATAAATGAATACATAAATAGATAGATAGATAGATACATAGATAGATAGAAAGATAGATATATACATATATAGATAGATAGATAGATAGATAGATACATAGATAGATAGAAAGATAGATATATACATATATAGATAGATAGATAGATACATAGATAGATAGAAAGATAGATATATACATATATAGATAGATAGATATATAGATAGATAGAAAGATAGATATCAGGGTTCGCAGCCATAGTTGCTTTGCAATCTTCCTGCTGAATTCTCTCATCACATTCTTTTTCGTCACTTTTCAGTTCAGTTTGTATATTATTTAATTTAACTTTGTCTATAAATATAAGTGTTGCTCATGGATATATGTATTATTTTCTGTCTCATGTCTGTTTTGTTGATGTGGCGGGCCGAAAATTGTAGCCCCGCCCCGACGGCTAACGGCCGGTTTTCCCGTTTTCCGTCAGCGCCCAGCTCTTTCCTCGCACTGAGGTGCCAACTAATTCTGTGTTGCTCTCATATCTGTCTTTGTTGTCGCCCATTGGACATTTTGCCTTGCGATATGTGTTCAACAATGAGCTCTCAATAAATTGTTCTCACATGTGTTTTCTAGTGTTTTTCTTGTGTGTGTATTTGTGTGTATGTTTGCTTTGTATTGTGTGTGTTGTATGCTTGTTTTTTTTGTTGTGAAATTTCGTATGCATGTGTTATGTGTTGTGTTTTTGTGTTCGCATGCGTCGTGCATTATGTGTTTATTTGTATGTCTGCTTTGCGTTGTGTGTGTGCCTTCTCACACCGTGGATTTGTCATTTCTACTGATGATGTGTGGCGATGTTGAAATGAATCCCGGTCCTGCTCGACCACAAAAACGATTTTCAAATATACTTTTCGCCAACATCAGGGGCTTGTATAAGAACATCAGAGATTTGACAGCAGCCAGTCGCTCCAAGGACATCGTTATCTGTGCCGAAACGCTTGTGTCCGATTATCGGGACCAATCTGAGCTCTTGATGCCTGGTTTCAGTAAGCCATTGCTAATCAAACGTGACTCAAAAAACAGGCGGCGTGGCATGGCAGTGTACGTACGCAAAGGCTTTTCAGCAACGAGAATTACAGCTCACGACTGCACTTGTCATGAATTTATGCTGCTGCGTGTCAACACCGCCTTGATGAATTTTTACATCTTTGGAGCCTACCGAAATCCAGACAGTAACGACTCTATCTACGAATGTCTCTTGTCAGCCATGTCAACAATTCAGGAGAAGGACACCAAGTCAGCATTTGTATTTGTGGGAGACATGAACGCCCATCACCGTGAGTGGCTCTTGTCGACATCTCCTACAGATGCTCATGGTAGAGCAGCATATGATTT
This sequence comes from Sacculina carcini, assembly GCA_916048095.2. Lineage (NCBI taxonomy): Eukaryota > Metazoa > Arthropoda > Thecostraca > Sacculinidae > Sacculina > Sacculina carcini. The sequence continues at coordinate 8,559,951 of OU696580.1, read as the reverse complement.
CTGCAACATTTCTGGCTGCTCCCAAATGGTGTCCGGTCCCACACATCAAGCGGGAAACTGTTTGGACTTGGTTATGACAGACGTCTCAGATATCGTGAGTGTAAGCGTGGAAGCTCCAATAGGAAGTTCAGATCACTCGTCGCTGTCCGTGAAGTTGACATTGAGACAGAAGGTTTCTCCTTACACGATTTCAAGGCTCGTGCACATGAAGAACAATGTTGACTGGGTGAAGGTGAATGATGAATTGAAAGCAATTAAAGTTTCAAATCTGCAGCAGAAGGAATGCCCCATCGATGCATTGAACAAATACATTACCGATGTCATCTCAAGGAGAGTGCCTACTAAAAAACTACGTTTTCGCTCTGATGACAAAGCCTGGTTCACCAACGAATGTCGCAGCGCACGTGAATCCAAGCAGGAGGCTTACCACAAGTGGCTCCAATCACGCTCAGCCGATTCATGGAATCTCTACACTGAGGCCAGACGGCATGCTGAGCATGTGTATTCAGAAGCGGAAACACGTCACTCAAAGAAACTTGCTGAAAAGCAAACATCTGCCAATGACGCCCACAAATGGTGGTCAACGTTGAAATCGTCAGTGTTTGGACATGACCTGTCTGTCCCTCCTTTATTTTCAGCGAACGGTGAGCTCAAAATCAACCCAACAGAGAAGGCAGAGTTGCTTATGGATTACTTCAATACCAAGCAATGTCAAGGGTCCATTCCGTCTGACGATTCATCTGTCCTCGCCCCGAAAATCAAAGGCATTGCCTTCCGATCAAAAGAAGTGGCGAATCTCATGAAAGACCTTGATGCCCACGGAGGAACAGACCCTCTGAATATGTTTCCGCTATTTTTCAAGAACACGGCAGATACTCTAGCTCCGAAGCTCAGTGCTCTTTTCAGGCGCTTGATGAAGACTGGTTCGTTTCCATCATGTTGGCGGGTTGCGAATATCACGCCCATACCAAAAGGAACCAATTCAGCTGATGTTGCAAACTACCGGCCAATATCAATTACGCCGATTCTGTCCAAAATATTCGAGCACTTGTTATCTTCCAGACTGTCCAAGTACCTGGAGAGCAACAATCTGCTGTCGGAAAACCAATTTGCATACCGCAAAAAACTCAGCACGACTGACGCTCTGCTTACTATCACGCATGAGCTCCAGCAAGTGCTAGACAAAGGCAGTGAAGCCTGGATTGTGCAGTTGGATTTCTCGGCAGCATTTGACCGTGTGAGCCACCAGGGCTTGTTGCAAAAACTGAGAAAGATTGGAGTCGGCGGCCGTTTGCTAAGTGTTTTGCATCAATTTCTATCCAATCGCGTACAACGTGTTGCCATCGATGGAGCATACAGTGGCTGGCAGAGCATTGCGTCCGGTGTCCCGCAGGGAAGTGTGTTGGGTCCTATTTTGTTCAACATTTACACCGCTGACCTGTACACAACCACACGCAACCCTGTATATGGATATGCTGATGATATCACCTTGATGGCTGTAATTTCATCTCCTTCGGACAGACCACAGGTGCGTCAAACGGTCAACGACGATCTCAGCAGCGTCCTGAAGTGGTGTGAGAGGTGGAATATGATGCTGAACACTTCGAAATCTAAATGCTTGTTGGTTTCTAGGTCACGTACCGTTCAGCCTTCACATGGAGCTATCCTCATAAATGACGCCCAACTCAACGTGTGTGATGAGCTCAAAATATTGGGAGTACATGTAGACTCAAAGCTCACGTTTGAGAGTCACATTCGGAAGCTAGTTTGTTCGGCATCGCGGAAACTGGGAATTATAAGAAAGGCATATCGGATGTTCGGTAGCAGCACAATCTCAAAAAGTTGTTTTCGCTGTTTCATTTTGCCAATTCTGGAGTACTGCGCCCCCGTGTGGTCTTCTGCTGCGGATTGTCACCTCAATCTCATCAACAGAGTTGTTAGAACTTGCAAGTTCCTCTGTGGTGACTTGGTTCTTGGTGATCTTTGCCATCGTCGAAAGGTCAGCAGTGTATGCATGCTGTACAAGATCAAGCACAACGACCATCATCCGATGAGCAAGTCAATTCCTGATGATTTCGTGGCAGCAAGAAGCACACGGTTTACATCCAAACAGCATTCCCAGTGCATGGCTCCAATTCGTTGTCGTACAAAACAATTCCAACGTTGCTTTCTTCCGGCCACTGTGTCTACCCGGAACACGTTGAAGGAGGAGGCTTTCTTGCAGAGCAATTTGAACAAATTCAAGGCCAAAGTAAATGAAATGCTACTGAAAGAGCGGAATTGACTGTTGAGTCTTATTAATTGTATATTTATTCATATTTATTGTTATTTATTCATGCTTATTGTTATTTGTTTTCTATTTATTTATATTTATTCCTATTTTACTCTCTATTTATTACTATTTATTATTGGTTGTTGTTATTTATTAAATTATACTTTTACTCAGTGTTGGCTGTTGTTGTTTATTGAATCATATTTATTGTTGTTGCTGTTTATTGAGTCATATTTATTGTTGTTGTTGTTAATTGAATCATATTTATTGTTGTTGCTGTTTATTGAATCATATTTATTGTTGTTGTTGTTTATTGAATCATATTTATTGGTGTTATTGTTTATTGAATCATATTTATTTGTGTTGTTGTTACTTAATGAATCATATTTATATTTATTGTTGGATGTTTCTTTTTTGAATCATATGTATTGTTCTTGATTGTTATTTATTACTTATTTATTAATATTTATTATTATTTATTGATGGCTGTTTTTTAATGAATCACATATTTATTGTTGATTGTTATTATTTATTGAGGAACGTGGGCGGAGTGACATTATGGATTGTTATCGGATGATGGTTTATTATTTATTGTTATTTATTTATTATTTTCTTTCCAACTCTCTTTCTAGACTTATTTCTCTTCGAACTCTCTTTCTCTCTTAATCTTTTGGGCGCTTCCGGTACATGGGGCCACCTTAGGGTGGTAATAGTGCTTGCACTCTTCCCATGCTACTGGATTTGCCTGTAATTAATAATAATAATAATAATAATATATACATATATAGATAGATAGATAGATAGATACATAGATAGATAGAAAGATAGATATATACATATATAGATAGATAGATGCATAGATAGACAGAATGACAGAGAGAGAGAGATAGAGATAGATAGAGAGAGAGAGAGAGAGATAGATGCATAGATAGATAGATACATAGATATATAGTCAGACAGAATGACAGAGAGAGAGAGAGAGAGAGAGAGAGATACATAGATAGATAGATAGATAGATAGTCAGACAGAATGACGGAGAGAGATAGAGAGAGAGAGATAAAGTACCTTTGTCGCGGCACCTTGGTGTGGGCCAGTGTTCGCACTAGAATGGTGAGTTCCTGGAAGCAGCATACTGTACTGCCGCCATTATCACAAGTCTCTCCTCTCATGGCTCGTACCACATCCACATCCTGCCACCATCGACACACACACACACACACACACACACATTACATTAGGTAGATATTTATATAGCGCCCTACACCTAGAGGGTCTCTAGGGCGCACACACACACACAGGTAATACATAAACACATGATACTGGAGTGACAATACATGCAAACATACATACAGAGAGAGAGAGACAGACAGAGAAAAGCAGAAACACAGAAAAAACACACACACAGAAACAAACAGACAGATATGCAACACACACACACACACAAGTAGAAAAAAACAGACAAACACATACATAAAGACACAGTAGAAGACTGCAACACTTTGTGACATATGACGTCACACTTCCCCCTGGCCCTCACCCTCTGACGTCACTCTTAACTTAACTTAACCTAACTTTTTTCTTTCTTTTTATATATTTTTTTTCGGTATTCTGTACCTACCCTAACCTAACCCAACCTAACCTAACCTGACCCAACCCAACTTTTATTTTTCTTTATTATATACCTAACCTAACTTTTATTTGTATATTTCTCATTCTTCCTTTCTTGTTATATATTTCATATTATATTTATTCTTAATTATAGAGAAGAGGACAGGAGTGCAGTAGAAAGCTGGGCACGGGGCTGAGTGACCTGAGTTCCTCCTCCACTGATAACCAGAGCGAGACGACGTCGATGACCAGATCGTACCAGATCAGCAGCACTGAACACCACACTACCTGACTGACCGCATGGTAACACACAAGCCCGCACGTCCAGTGGTCCACACAACACCACATGATCTGCCACCACACACACACACATCACATACGCACATACATCACAAACACATACACACACACACACATACACACACACACACATACAGACACACAGATACATGCATCACATACATTCTCACATACACACATCACAAACACATACACACACACATACAGACACACGCACATCACATACACACATACACTTCACACACACAAACATTACATTACATTAAGACATTTATACACACACACACACACACACACATCACTAATACATACATTACATTACATTAGGTAGATATTTATATACACACACATACAGACACATACACATCACATACACACACATCACAAATACAGACACACACATACATGCATCACAAATACATTCTCACATACACATCACATACACACACACACACACATCACAAATACACACAAATACACACACACACACACACATCACATACACACATCACAAATACATACACACACATACACACACATACAGACACATATACATCACATACACACATCACAAATACATACACACACATACACACACACATACAGACACATACACATCACATACACAAACATTACATTACATTAAGACATTTATACACACACACACGTATCACAAGCTCACACACACATGCACACACACACACACACACACACACACACACACACACACACACACACACACACACCACAAACACACACACACACACACACACATACACCACAAACAAAACGCACTTTATTTCTTATCTTGTTTGACAATAGCAATGACGGATTGATTTTATTAGTTAATTTGTGATAAATTACCAGTAATAATCATCCTGTATTTGTGTATTATGTTGAAAAAATATACATACATACATCAAATATATCGTATCTTTCACCAAATTCTCACCAGCCAGTTGAGAAAAATAGAGCGACACCGTCTAATTGAACGACACTACGGGAGAAGGTTTGAATAATAGAACTGTATGCCTCTCAAATACAGAGGTTTTACAGTATTTGTGTGTGTGTGTGTGTGTAAGAATGTGTGTGTGTATTTTTTTTTTTTTTTTTTTTTTTTTTTTTTTTTTTTTTTTTGAGACACAAACAAATATATTTACAAACGTGTACACATATTTACAATACTACTATAAAACAATGGAGGCGGCGTTGCCACGAATGACGGCCAGGCTTATTCGTTGTCGAAGCCAGGCCGTCTCTCGCGGCTCCCCTGAACGCTCACTTATTCTGCCGCCCAGGAGCTTCACGAAGTCGTCCAGGGATGCCCCCATCACGCCGGTGGTCTCGATGGCCAGCGGCACGAAATCGTACCGCTGGCACAGATCTGAGTAGCGCCGCCGCTTTCGGACTTCCGCCGCCTGCGCTGCTGCCCCGGGAGTGACCGCGCCGTCCAGCAGATGTGTGTCACAGAACGTGTTGACGCAGGTCACATCCCAGAGCAGCGACTTGCCGTGTCGCACCGGGAACACGGTGATTCCGTCCGGTCGGCGGCCGTCGCCGCGGTCAAGGCCTCGTGGCTCCAGCACCGCGGCGATTCCTGCCGACGCCAAACTGCGGCGAATGATGTTGTTCAGCGCCGTGTGGCGTGGCAGGCGGCCGGCATTGCGACTGCAGGAGAGGCTATGGTGGCCCCACCTGTCAGTTGTGGCACCGCAGCGACACCTGTGCGGCTCTTGCACTGCGGCACCAAGTCGCAACGCCACGCCGACTCGGACGGCTTCGTCTGGCAGCAGCAAGCCGAGGCTGGCGACAGGCAGCGCTGACAGCCAAGCGCCACTGTGAGGAGCGGCCGCGGCCAGGAGACGGGCTCGGCACAGCTGGTTCGCGCTTCCGAGGAGATGTTGTTGGCGGACGGAGGAAGATCGGTCGTCTAGGTGGCGCTGGTGCAGTGGCTCGCTCGCGCTGAAGTCCGGGCACATGGTGTCCACGAACTCCTCGATGGCTGCCACCAGAGAGCAGGGTCTGTCACCGCTTGTGCGGTGGTTAATGAGACAGACCAAGTCTCGGGTAGCTTCCAGCGAGGCGATGTGGGCAGGTAGTGCCACGTCGCTCAGCCGTCTGGCTCCGATACCTCCGTGGCGGACCGGAAGAGAAGCCTGCAGCCACTGTGCGTCTGACATGGCGACATTGCAGCAATCGCTGATGGCCGATCTCAGCTGCTCGTCGATGTCACCCATTTGTTCGCGGGCCTGGTACACCGGCGCTGCTCTCAGTAGGTATATTGCCCGCGGAACCGATGCGTACCTGCTGAGAAAAAACAGCGCCGGGTGCGAGCCGATGTTGACTGAGCGCTGGATCAGCAGGGACGTTTGGTGCTCGATTTTGTTGAGCGCCTCTGAAATGCCGTCAGTCTGCACTGGTGCGCCGAGCAGATGGAGGTCGGAGAGCTGCGTGACTGTGGCCGAGGCAAGCAGTGATGTGGCGGCCTCGTTCGAGTCGTCGGTCTCTGCTGGTCGTGTGTCCGTGGCTGGACCCAGACTGACGACTTCGCATTTGCCGGCGTTTAGCTCGAGGCCGATGCTGCCGAGGGCCGGGATCAGGCGGCTGACGTCTGCAAGCACCACTTCCCTGGGGCCTGCCAGTGTGGCGTCGTCCAGGTACCACAGGTTCAATGGCGACTGGAGAGACTGGGCCACTGGGTCGACGGCGAGGGCGAACAAGATGGGCCCGAGCGGGTCTCCCTGCTGTACACCGCGACAGGACCAGATTCGCGTGGTGCCGTGGTACAGTGGGGTTGGCTGGCCGTACGCCTGCTGGACGAGCGGCAATGCTGCGGGGAAACGACGGGCGACTTCGTCGAGCAGCGCGCGCCGACTGAGGGTGTTGAAGGCGTTGGTCACATCCAGCTTCAGCAGAATGTGACCATGCCGACCGTTAGCCTCATTGACGAAAGCGCGCGTGGCGTGCACGGCCGCTTCGCAGCCCAGCTTGCACCCCACTCCGAGCTGAACGGGGCGCAACTGCTGTGCGACTGCGCTCGTTATTTTGCCAGCGATCAGTTTGCTGGCGAGGCGCCGCAAAACACTGCCGACGGCTACTGGGCGCAGCCCGCCGGACTTCTTGCGCAATGCGATTAGTCGCGCGCTGTAGAATGCGCCGAGCACGAAGTCCGGGATGCGACCCTGTACACAACAGTTGCACAGCTGCGTCAGTGCCTTCAGCAGCTGGGCACCCGCTTCAGCCGTCTGTGGCGCGATGAGCTGGCGGAGATGTAGCGGCCGTATTCCGTCCAGTCCTCCCGATGAGCCTTTGGGCATCGAGTGCACGACGGAGCGGATCTCGTGCTCCTCAAAAATCGGCAGTGTTCCGGCGTCATGCATCTGCAGCTGCTCGTCCGGCAATGCAGGCGGGTGCTTGCGCTCGAGCTCGGCGGTCACTGCCTCGTCGTCCCCGGCCAAGCAGTCGCTGGATGTCAGCAGGCGGAGCGCTGCACCAATGTCTCCATCGGCGCACTTGGCTCTGACGCCGCGGGATCTGGCCTCGTTTTCGTCGTGCTGTGATCGCACTCGGTTTTGTGTGTCCCGCTTCTTCCTTGCTGCTGCGTCGGAGCTGATCGGACCCGTCAAGGCGTATGACAGCAGCTTCCACCAGGCCGAGAGGGAGCGCTGTTCCAGAGCCGCCGTGATGTGCTGTGCGAGGTCGGCTGCCACCCGATGACGCAGCGCACGTGGGACGTGCTGACGCACTCGGCGTTTCTGTCTGAGCTCGACAAGCGCCGCAGCCAGGTCTGTCGGAGTAGTGGTGTTAACGTCGGCTGGCGGGTCCACGTCGCCATCCGCACCGCGGCTCTGCATGCACGCACCGCAATGCCACACCGGCAAGACGTCGGCTTGTGCCCGGGTGATTCCCACGCAAGTGAGGTGGAATAACCGCTCACATTGCGCGCAGGAAATCACCCGCCTTCTGCTGTTGGCAGTGCCGCAGTGATGACACGGCTGCGTGGGGTCGGATCCCGTGTCTGCGCTGGGGGCCCGCTCGGCCTGAATTCCGACAGCTTGGCAACGGGCTAGACGGCATGGCGCGCACGATCTGTCTTGCGGAGTGAGACGGCAGCTGCCTCCACGGTCGCACTGTCTCCCCCGCACGCCGCTGTCTTGGTGTCGCCGCCAGAATACGTCGCATGCTCTGCAGAGAGCCACATCATTGTGCGTCTGTCGCACTCCGTTTTTAGAGTCACAAACAGCGCACGACAAATGATGTAGCTCTTGCGTCATTGCAGGCTACAATTACACAAAACTATATACACACATTCAATATACACGAATTTCACTGGCACAATGTGGGTGGTCGATGACTAGAAGGGTGGGTATGACTAGAAGGGGAAACGCTGGCACAATAAACACACTGGCACACTGGGGTATTTACACGCGCAGTCGTCCTGCGTAACGGCCACCGCGATGATTGATGGTGACAGGTGTCACGGTAAACGTGTAAACACGCGACCGGACACGCTCACAAAATCGCGCGAGCACTTTTAAATACACACCTAACCTAACTGAGGAGCCGGGCCACAGACACAACCTTCTCCGGTGAAGGACTGAACAAGACTGAACATGTGTGTGTGTGTGTGTGTGTATGTGTGTGTGTGTGTATGTGTGTGTGTGTGTGTATGTGTGTCTATATGTGTGTGTGTGAGTGTGTGTATGAATGTGTGTGTGTATGTGTGTGTATGTGTGTGTATGTGTGTGTGTGTGTAAGAATGTGTGTGTGTGTGTGTATGTGTGTCTATATGTGTGTGTGTGAGTGTGTGTATGAATGTGTGTGTGTATGTGTGTGTATGTGTGTGTATGTGTGTGTGTGTAAGAATGTGTGTGTGTGTATATGTGTGTGTATGTGTATATGTGTGTGTGTGTGTGTGTATATGTGTGTGTCTATATGTGTGTGTGTGAGTGTGTGTGTGTGTATAAACATGTGTGTGTGTGTGTGTGTATGTGTGTGTGTGTGTATGTGTGTGTTTGTGTATGTATAAATGTGTGTGTGTGTGTATGAATGTATATGTGTGTATGTGTATGTGTATGTGTGTGTGTTGAATTACCGGTGGTATGCAGAGGATGTGAGGCGATGGTGCTCTCTTGCTCTGCCCGTCGCTGAATCAAAGTCACATAGACTGGTTGTTGTAGAGGACAGAGCGGATGAAGTGAGAATGATAACTCAATACAGAGCACAGGAGCAGCTCGCACCAGAGTCAACTCAAACACGTGACGCTGCCAGTAAGGACTGCACGTGTGCGCACACACACACACACACACACACACACACACACACACACACACACACACAGATAAATGAGAAACGTGTGTATAAAATCTACGCTTCGTTCACGTAAAATCTTGTCTTCTTTTTAGATGCTAAACCACTGGTTCTTAACCTTTTTTCTCTCACTGATTCCCAACTTCTCAATGATGATCCATCTCATCTTCATTTTCCACACACAACACAGCGCTGGTAAATTCAATAAATTCACTTGTTACATCAAAGTAAATGTCATTATAGGTCATTATAGAAACAAAAATATACGAATTATAATTGATAAAAACACACATAGTTGTCCTGTTCTGTCCGACCTTTAGCTTCCCACTTGACAACTCTTCCATTCTCCACCAGACAGGGGAATTTCCCACACACACAGGTTAAGAACGACTCATCTAGACAAACACAAACACACGCAGTTAGTAGTAAGTTTGATCGGTGTCGGCGCACCCTTCATTGAGCAGTTTGAAGGTGCGAGCGTGTTGTTGGTCGCAGTGACGCTGGTACAGATGACGAGGGTGAAGTCTGTGTTGCGCGTGCGTGGCGTGCAGCTCGCTCCAGTGTGATGGAGCCAGCACGGTGAATGGTACCCCTGCCACTGCGCCCGGCATTGTCAGCTGCTTCAGCAAGTGCAGCTGGTAATTGCTCACTGATTCACGACCAGTCAACAAAGATACACGTGATGTCTCACCAACTATCACACACACACACACACATACACGGTGTCTTACGAGAACAGATTGAGGAAAATTGAATTACCCAGGCTTGATGAGAGGAGAGAAAGAGGTGATTTAATAAACATATATAGATGCATAAATGACACGGTCAACACAGACGACATCGGATTAGTTTTTCAAGGAAATGTGCGTAGAGGACACTAAAAAAAACTGAGGAAAACACGTTGTCGAAAAGATGTAAAAAAGTATAGTTTCCCGTTTATGAGCGTAGATCAGTGGAACCAATTAGACAGCAAAATAGTTGAAGCTAGAAATTTAAGTTCCTTCAAAAATATGTTAGATAAATTATGGAAAAGAGACGGGACAGCACGAGCTTAGCTCATATCCTGTAGAACAACTATGTGAGTACATACACACATACACCATGAATATTGGTGGCTATCGGTCTAGCGGTGGATTTATTATTATTATTGAGTATGCGTTGCATATGGTGCAAAATAAACGTTAATTGTGTGAAAAATAAATACAATACGCATATATATAAACACACACACACACAAATGTTGATAGCTTTCCCGCGTGTTAGTGTGTTAGTGTGTGTGTGTTGTGATGAATGATGCGACTATAGTAAGTTGTATTTTGCGGGAAGTTCAGTTGTAATATTACCACGTGAATTGTAGATTATTTGTGTTCAATTTGAAGTGTAGTTTTAAGGTTGTTTGATCGATACGAATTTATCGATTAAACAAGAGCAATTGTTAAGAGAATTGTTTTGTTGTGCGGAGTTTGTATTACAGTAACACTAGTGAGTTGAGTTAACCTGTGCTGTTGTTGTTGTTGTTACTGGCAGAACTGGACGGCATTTGCTCGTCCACCATATCATCACAACTGGCCAACGTAATAAACAAAACATCTCCATTCTCCTGGCATACTGCCACACATTCAGCCGCTGATAACACACACACACACACACACACACACAAATACACATATGTTTGCGTACATCACAAGGTCAAAAAATGGGAAGAGAATGAAAGTTATATATAAATGTTACATGCAACTGCCATCTCCATGCATCTTGATCATCAACAAACATACACACACACACACAGACACACAAACAGAGCAATAACATTGGAGAGAATATAAAAAGCAGGCACATCAAGTGACTGAAATGAAAACGTGTCAATAATTCATAGTGTTAATGTGAGTCACAGTGTTAGTAACATTCTGAATCACAAACAGGGAGTCACATACATAGTAAGTCACACATACATGGTGAGTCACAAACATGATAAGTCATACATACATGGTGAGTCACATATATGATAAGTCATACATACATGGTAAGTCACACATACATGGTGAGTCACATACATGATAAGTCACATACATGATAAGTCACATATACATGATAAGTCACATACATGATAAGTCACATATACATGATAATTAACACACACATGATAAGTCACATACATGATAAGTCACACATACATGATAAGTCACACACACATGATAAGTCACACACACATGATAAGTAACATACATGATAAGTCACATACATGATACTACACACATACACAAACATGATAAGTCACACACACACATACATGATAAGTCATACATATATGGTAAGTCACATGGTGAGTAACAGTGAGTAATAGAGTGAGTGAGACACAGAGAGAGGGCAGAGCGTCAGAACTAACACGAGCAGTAACAGCAGTCGACACGGGGGGACGTCTGCACCGTCGCATCCAACAAACTTCTGACAGCACGCAAATTGGCAGCATTGAGTAGAGTCACGTGCCCGTCACTATACAGGGTTGCCAGATATGACGACGACGATGATTGTGACGATTGTGACGCAGCACACCAGTCATTATCGTCACGCTCGGAAATACTGGCAGACTATAAACACACATATATTCAGAAAAATACAAATATTTAGCTGCTTGTTTGGTTGTTTTCTTGTTAATGTTGTTTGTGGCAATACACTTACTTACTTACCTACAGACACACACACACAAACACACATACACAAGATCCTGAATACGAAAGATTCAAAAGTACTTAGATTATATTAAGAGAAGAGCTTGAAAAAATAGCCAAAAATACACTTTCCCGCTGATACAGCTGCGTTCAAATTAGTGAAAATAGAATAGCAAAAGAAACTGTTGACAATAAGAATGAAAAAAACACACATACATAAACAAACTGACACAAACACACACAAACACAAACACACACACACACACACAAACTGACACACACACACACACAAACAAACAAACACACACACAAACTGACACACACACATAAACAAACAAACACACACACACACAAACTGACACACACACAAACAAACAAACACACAAACACACAAACAAACACTAACACATAATCAGACACACATACATGCCGGTAGTGAGACAGTGAGACAGTGAAGACACGCACCTCGACAGGCACGAGACAGGCTCGCACTGGATGAGGCAGTCCCACAGGCACTGACACAGCAGCTACAGGCCGACTACTACACACGGACTGTGAATATGCACGTGTATCATGTGGAGACGCCGCTGTCAGTGGGTTCAGTTGATATACAAACATAGCTGCTGAACAAGCACCATCTGCTGTACCAGTACCAGTACCGATACCGGTACCGTCTGACTGACTGAGCAGAAGATCAGGAGCAAGGTGACAGTGAGCACCAGCCGGTGACTGCTCGCTGGAACTGCACGATGAGGTGAGCAAAGTGAGCAGTAAAGGCTCACCACCATTACTGTACATAGACAACATTTGTGCTATGTGTAGTTCACTGCCCGCCCGTCCAGATGTCGCCACAGACTCAGGTAATGACACACACTGCAGTAAAGTTACTGCCGAACTGCCGGCGCTGGTGACGTCATGGCGCGTGACATGTTGCACGTGTTCACACCACGTGTCACTGTCACACCCGCTCTGCTACACACACATACACACACACACAGGCACACACAGGCACACACACAGGCACACACACACATATTCGTGGGTGTAACTTTGCGTTAAATCAGTTCATATACAGTGGAATAATGTGAAGTAAAGAACAACAACAAACAAAAACTATGGCTATGTATGTGAAGATGTTGAATGTATTCAGCACGAGATTTGATATGAAGCAATAAATAATTGTGCGCGCATTGCAGCCACACACAGAAGCTGAGGAGAAACAAACCAACAAGTGTGGAGAGAGAGAAAGAAAGAAAAGAGAGAGAAAGAGATAGGAGAGAGAGATAGGAGAGAAAGAGAGATAGATAGGAGAGAAAGAGAGAGATAGGAGAGAAAGAGAGATAGGAGAGATAGGAGATAAAGAGAGATAGGAGAGAAAGAGAGATAGGAGAGATAGGAGATAAAGAGAGATAGGAGAGAGAGATAGATAGGAGATAAAGAGAGATAAGATAGAAAGAGAGATAGATAGGATAGAAAGAGAGATAGATAGGATAGAAAGAGAGATAGATAGGAGAGAAAGAGAGATAGATGAGATAGAAAGAGAGATAGATAAGATAGAATGAGAGGTAGATAATATAGAAAGAGAGATAGATAGGAGAGAAAGAGAGATAGATAAGATAGAATGAGAGATAGATAAGATAGAAAGAGAGATAGATAAGATAGAAAGAGAGATAGATAGGAGAGAAAGAGAGAAAGATAAGATAGAAAGAGAGATAGATAGGAGAGAAAGAGAGATAGATAGGAGAGAAAGAGAGATAGGAGAGATAGGAAAGAAACAGAGATAGATAAGAGAGAGACAGATAGGAGAGAAAGAGAGATAGATAGGAGAGAAAGAGAAATAGAGATAGGCGATCAAGAGAGAGAGAGTGTGTGTCGGTATAAAATCACACACACACACACACACACACGCACCTGAATATTGACACTGAACACGAGCACGCACGCATGAGATACTCGGTGACAAGAACCTCCCTCACTGCACACCTCACTATCAACACCGTCACAACACTGACACAAACACACACACACACTCATAAACATGGTTGTAAACGGTAAAATACACAACATATATGAACGTATAATATATATTAATATTAAAATATGAAATAATGCAGTGATAAATACATAGATAAGAATTATATCGCTTGCTATATATTGCTATATTCTAAAAATAAATGAATTATGATTGTTGAAAATGTTATATCATAAAACCAAACTAAATAGTGGGAATACATCAGTGACGGCGCTAAGGGGAGGGGGCTGAAACCCCCCGAAAAATGACAAGCCCCCCTAAGCCCCCCAAAAATCATAATCATGGACATTACAATTTCTTACCACTGTAAATGAAGTCCTGTAATTATGGTTCAAGTTCGAGGACTGAATCAGTGTGCCCCAGTCCCTTATTATAATAGTATGTAGTCATCGTTCGAGTGTAGCTCTTCATGTTTCGCCAAACCCCTCAACTATTTCCTTAGCTCCCCATCGGAAAAATCCTGGCTCCACCACTGGAATCCATATGAAATTTTTTAAAATAAACATCGCAATATTTTTCATCTATGTTACTGCTATAAATAATAGCATTTATATATACACAGTATTTACACACACGCTTTCAGTAAGCACCATGCTGGTTCATGTAACAGACAAGACATACTTGTGCATTTCCTACATTTGCAAATTGATGTTGTAAAGGTATAGAGCAGAATCGTGAAACGTGTTCACAGTAAGAGCCAGATGAGACTCTTGGAAGAAGGAATTACTAATACTACTGAATATAATAATGCCAATAATAATACTAATAATAATGAAATGTAAAAATAATGAAATGTGGGAAAACTTGAGATATATTGGAATTTCTTGTCTATTTGTAGTGGGAAGTGTGTGGGACGGATTACAATAATAAGAGATATAAGAGGATATTGTTGAGCGCACCATGTTATCTTGTAGTTGGTGAGATGCTGGCAGTAATCTGACACCGACTAGCAGCAGAACATGATGCAGCTCCCTGTCTGCTAACAGAGCCGTATCAACAGCACCCACACTCTCACGAGACGCCAGCAAACACACGCTATCAACCAGCACGCCGTCACACCTGCCCCCACACTGACGCTCTGTAAGACACACACACAATGATGATGTTATTGCTGGTGAAAACACGTGACAAACTTACTGACATACTCGCCGACTGCACAATAAAACAGACATGATTACCGACAAATGATAAATGAGAAGCAAATATCGAGTCAGATAATCGACAGCCAAATTGACATGAATAGACAGAAAGAGAGAAACACAGAACAGACAGACAGAGATAAAGAAACTGGGAAAGACAGTGAGACAAAGAGAACGTGAGAAAGATGGACACAAAAAGACCGGGAGAAAGACAGGAGGACAGAAAGAATAAAATAGACAGAGATAGAGAAATAGAGAGATGGAGACAGACAGAAAGAAAAAACAGCGAAAAAAAACAAACATAGAACTAGAAACAAACAGACAAATAGACAACTAGGGATTGGAGATTGATGATTGGAGATTAATTATTGGAAATTGAAGATTGATTATTGGAGATTGATGATTGGAAATTGATAATTGGAGATTGATGATTGGAGATTAATTATTGGAAATTGAAGATTGATTATTGGAGATTGATGATTGGAAATTGATAATTGGAGATTGATGATTGGAGATTAATTATTGGAAATTGAAGATTGATGATTGAAGATTGATGATTGGAGATTGATAATTGGAAATTGATGATGGAGATTGAAGATTGGAGATTGATGATTGGATATTGATGATTGGATAATGGTAATTGGAGATTGATGATTGGAGATTGATGATTGGAGATTGATTATTGGAGATTGATAATTGGAGATTGATGATTGAATCTCCAATAATAATTATTGGAGATTGATGATTGGAGATTGATGATTGAATATCCAATAATAATTATTGGAGATTGATAATTGGAGATTGATGATTGAATATCCAATAATAATTATTGGAGATTGATGATTGGAGATTGATGATTGAATCTCCAATAATAATTATTGGAGATTGATGATTGGAGATTGGAGATTGGTGTTACCTGCTGTTACCGCACAGGCCTCGACTTGATGAAGTTGTTGATGTTGACACAAGCAGTCAGTGACGTCACAACACGCACGTGCTATCAGCGGGTGTTGAGCATCAATGACGAATGATACAATACGCTGATAATAGCGACACACACACAAGCATACATACACATATTAATATGTGTGTGTGTGTGATATCTCTTATATATTTATATAAGTCATACACACACATACATTTCAATAATGAACGTTCTAGTCTAATAAGACAATGTTTTCAATCACCGGCGGATTCAGATGGGGGGTTCAGCCCCCTGAGCCAAGAAAAATGTATTTTCTATAGAATTTGTTGATATAAGCATTATCGCAAATACGTTGCATAATGATGCATGTACATCACTGATCTCCCCAAAATTGCACTCTTAATCTGCCACTGTCTTCGATGTTATATTTCCACCCTGTAAATAGCGCAATCGAAGAGTGGCAGAGATAATCCGGCTATTTCTATCATATTATACAGCCTCTGACAGCTTGGAGGTGGTGGTCGCACCGTGAGCGCGTGGTCGGCACGCCACACAGTCACGTGACCGCACGAGCTGGCAGTGACTAGCAGCTGCTGGGAACAGGTCGACACGGACGCCGGTGCTGTGGTGGCAGTGAGACACGAGACACGAGGAGGAGGAGGATGAGAAGAAGATGAGACAGTCAAACTGGTGACATCATCATCACGATCACGAGACTGTAGAGGCCAGTGAAGATGGGCACTGCACGTGGCCTCGTTGATACACAGAGGCACGTTCTCTGTGCACTCTCCCTGTGCAACATGTGCAACATGCATGAACAACGCAGCAGAAGTGAGAAAGTAGAAATAAGTGGCTTTAGTCGTGGAAAAAGCAAAAATAAAACCGAACTCGAAGACGAAAAAAAGTATATAATATTTTCAACCATTAAGTTGAGTATAATTGTAATACACCATAGTAAGAGAGTAAAAGAGAGACAGTGTGTGTGTGTGTGTGTGTGTGTGTGCTCTGACAAACAGAGCAGTGAGATTGGGAAAAGGGAATGAGAAAGAGTAAGAGAGCAAAACAGAGAGAGTCAATGAACCCTGACAAACGGACTATGATGGTATAAGAGTGGAAGAGAATGAGAGAAAGTACAAAAGTAAGAGAATAAGAGAGTATAAAGTAAGATAGTAACAGAATAAGACAGAGTAAAACAGTAAGAATAATAGAAAGAGAAAATAAGAGAATATGAGAGAGTGGAAGCGTAAGAAAGTAAAAGAATAAGAGAGAGTATAAGAGTAAGAAAGTAAGAAAATAAGAGAGAAAGAAAGAGAATTAGAAAGTAAGAGAATACGAGAGAATTAAAGAGTAAATAAGTAAGAGAATAAGATAGTATAATAAAAAGAAACTAAGAGAATGAGAGAGAAAGAAAGAGAATTAGAAATTAAGATAATAAGAGAGAGTATAAAGAAAGATAGTAAGAGAATAAGAGAGACTTAAAGAGTAAGAGAGTGTGTGTCATTGTACCCTGACAAACGGACAATGGGCCGAATGTCGTTCATGTTCAGACCAGGGTTCATCACACGGTTCCCAACACACCAGACAAGCACTGCATGTGAAGCACAGTGCCTTATCGTCGCCAGGACGACTGGGCTGGTGATAGAAACCTGCCTGTGCCATACGCTCAGGTACCGCCCAACTATACACACACACACACACACATTGTTTGCATATAGCTGTATGTTTGCGTATTGTCTCATGTGTATATGTGTGTGACAATATGTGTACGAATGTATGGTATGTGTACGAATATGTATGGTAGACTGTGGTAGGTATGGTTATATGTTTGTTGTGTATCGATGTATATGAATAGTGTTTATATGTGATCGCGCGCGCATGTGTGTGTATGCATGTACTTGTGTATATATAACCTGGCTTGATAGCATTATTTCCACCTGTACAAGTGAAATGTAAGCCTGTCTATGAGCATTAGCTCGACGGGTCTTTTGCCAATTGTGATATTTATTGTTTGAACATTGTATATTTGTTTGTGGCAATACATGGTTAGATAAAAATACAAAATACACACACACATGGACATGATTTATCAACACCGAATTGTAGTGCGGGGGCAGGACTGAATCAGCTCGTCTTTCACGCCTTCCATTGATCAAATATGAGTGCTTAAATCCTTTGATGATATTTTGTTTGTGATATTGGCCGGTAACTTGTTCCAATGTGTTATAGCTCTATATATGGAAAACTATTTTTTCAGATCTCAGATTTTATTGTTGTTTGCAGTAGTTTTTTGCCATGTCCCCTGGTAAATTTTGATATTTTAAGCATTCCCTCATGTTGAATTGTGTGTGTGTGTGTGTGTGTTTGTGTGTTATATATACACATTTGTGTATGTGTATCTGTCATATACTGTATGTATGTATAATAGCCATATTTAATGTTTCCGTGTAAAACTTCCTATGTAAGTGTATTAGACATAAACACACAGAGAGAGAGAGAGTGTGAGAGATGGAATGAAAAAGAGTGTGTTAGAGAAATAAAGTGAGAGAAAGAGAGAAAGACGGGCAGTGAAAGAGAGAAAGACGGGCAGTGAAAGAGAGAAAGAAAAACAGTGAACGAGAGAGAGAGAGGCAATGAGAAAGTGAGATAGAGAGAGAGAGAGAAACAAACAAAGAAAGAGATAGAGAGTGTGAAAGAGAGAGATAAATGAAGTGAGAGATAGTGAGATAGAGAGATAGAGAGAGGGTGGGGTGGTTACTTGTAGTGATCGTGAGGCCAGCGAGAGAACGTGAGATAGAGAGAGATAGAGATAGAGAGATAGAGATAGAGAGATAGAGATAGGGTGGGGTGGTTACTTGTAGTGATCATGAGGCCAGCGGGAGAACGTGAGATAGAGAGAAAGAGAGAGATAGAGAGAGATAGAGAGAGGGTGGGGTGGTTACTTGTAGTGATCGTGAGGCCAGCGAGAGAACGTGAGATAGAGAGAGGGTGGGGTGGTTACTTGTAGTGATCGTGAGGCCAGCGAGAGAACGTGAGATAGAGAGAGGGTGGGGTGGTTACTTGTAGTGATCGTGAGGCCAGCGAGAGAACGTGAGATAGAGAGAGGGTGGGGTGGTTACTTGTAGTGATCATGAGGCCAGCGAGAGAACGTGAGACGACGAGCTCGTTCACTGAACATTAGCTGCCTGTCAGGTACAATACCATTAACACTGGCTATATCCTCATCACAAGACGGCGACGGACAAGACAGAGCAGAAGAGCAGCACTGAGGTAGAGCAGAGGAGGAGTCAGTGAGCAGCAGTTGTAGTCGCTCTAGCAGTGCGGCAGTGTATCGTAGCGCGTGAGACCGCACCCCACAGCGCAGTTGTTGTGTTAAACAGGCAGACATGACAGCACACGCTGTGTCCAATGGAACCAGTACCCGCACCACGCTCCACTAACATGCACCGACACACACACACACACACACACACACACGCACATAAACACAAGGACATACACGGACACACACACACACACACACATAAACACTCATTACATACATAATACACACACAAGTGCATAGATAGATAGGTAGATAGATGATTTATTGACCACAGTACACAAAATACAACATACAACACTTCAAAGCATACATACTCAAACGTACTGCAGTCCATACACACACATACACACACCGAGAGAGACATTCATTCATACGTTGAATCATACATATAAATTCAAAATATCATACACAATCTTACATACACACACACACACACGGAACTCAAGAATTCGGAGGATTTAAGGACTCATATTTGATCAATGGAAGACGGGACAGACAAGCTAATTCAGTCCTGCCCCCGTACTACAATTCTCTGAGAATACGGACATAAATATACACACATGAATGTATGATTCATTGATTTGCCCAATATATTACTACTCAAAATATATATGTATATATATACACATAAAACACACATAAATACACACACAATGACATATACATACAAAATACACATATATGTACACACACACACACAGACACACACGGACACGCATTCAAGTGAATAATTATCAATAGTCACAAGAAAATCTCGTGCAAATACCAAAAATACAGGATAAATTCACCAAATAAATTGATAAACGTAAAATAAGCTGCATCGTTGATTAATCCATAAATTATATTACATCATTGTTATATACATTGTTATATAAAAAACTAATTTATTTATTATATTAATATATTTAAAACGGTTGAGTGTATTGAGTGGCAATTATGAAGGCAAGTTGAAGCAGAGGTTGTTGAATATAATAGTCTCGTGTCGTGTCAGCGCCACTATCAATGCTGCACAAACTGACATTGTTGTTGTTACTGTTGTTGTTGTTGTTGTTGTTGTTTGCCGCCAGAAGAGCGTCAGTGAAGCGAGACCGCACCAGTTCCACCATGTGAGAGTCACAACTCATGTTACTGTTGTTGTTGTTGTTGTTGTTGTTGTTGTGTTGGCCGCATGATGTACTGATACTTGACAAACACGCACACACTGCCGCAGCCTGCATTACACAAGTAATACACACACACACACACACACACACACACACACACACACACAAACATACGGTGGTGTAGTGGTAGCACACCCGCCTCACAAGCGGTAAGTCCGTGATTCGAAACCCGGCGGAGCAGAATTTCTTTGGGTGAATTCTATAATCCAACAGTCCCTGTCCACCCAGCAGTAAATGATAGTGTCAGATATCAGTCATGTGTTGTGTCATGCATTCTGGGGAGGTGGCCCTCTCTAATACGTCTTCCGTTCTTGTGGCGTCATAGCGTGGAGAGGGTCGGTTCTGCGGTGGCAGCGAGCTGCACGGGACACACCTGTGTGTGTTCATCAGCTTCGGCTTCTTCCCGTGTAGCAGCTGTCACTTGAGACCTTTAACCTTTAACTGCTGCATCACTAGTGCCATTACTCTCAACTTCATATAATCTCCACTACACGTCCAAACTGCACTTCGACTGTTTCAGATTATTTCACGAGTTAACCCCGAATAATAATAATATTAATATTGATAATAATAGAATACGCAATATTCACATATTTATTGTTGATTGTTGTTATGTATTGAGGAGTGTGGGCGGAGTGACATTATGCAGTGTTATCTGATGAACTGTTTACTGTTATTTATTAATTATTTTCTTCTCTCTACATTATCTTTCTCTCTACATTTTTTGGTTAGTTTCCGGTACATGAGGTCACCGCAGGGTGGTAATAGTGCACTTGCACTCTTCCCCCATACTACTGTATTTGCCTGTAATTATTAATAATTATAAGAAGCATAATTTTCAGGCGCAACCGCCGTATTATGACAGCGCCAAGTGAGGTCAACTGAGTCAGTGGCGTGCGGGTCACTGACCTCTGTGACCGGCAGGTCAACGACCACTGTTGCCTGCGCGTGCAGAAGCGCGGGACACTGCAGTGCCGAGTCAAGCAGCAAAAGTCCGCCAGCATAGCACGTGCGAGCTGAGACGGCCACTCCGTCGCTCAACACCAGTCTGTCAGCTCCCGAGCCCCCGCCCGGGTCCACAGCGCACATCAGCAGTGATCGAGTACCGCTGTTGTCTTCATCAGCTGCACCCGCCACGCGTCCAAGCACAAATAAACATGCACAAGTTACAATATCAAGATACACAGCAGGTAATCGGACGTAAAAACGTAAATTACGATCAAGCAGGGGCAATTCGTACAAGAAATTATAAAACACAAATAGCTGAACCACATCAAATACAATACGTTGCGAAAAACTGAAAGGAATCCGTCTGCGGTGCCTTAGCAAACATGACACGATTATTAATGCTCCAGCATTGGAAAACCTAATCTAGTAAGACCAAGCAAACATCCAGCATAAACAACACAATATTGCGTAGAAAACAACTCACCTCCAGGCGAAAAATCAAACGTTTTCAAAGTCCGGTTTGTATTCACGTCGACAGTCTTGATCTCATCTCCACTGGATACGAGAACGGCATTGATGCTTGGTAAATACACCATAGTCTTGAATTTTTGACTAGCACGAACATCACTCAAACTTGAAAACATATTTAGCACTGCTTCAAATATCACAGATTCGCGAAAATAAAATAGCGCGCGAGAGAGCACAGCAAGCAGAACAACAAACTCCCAACATGGTAATTCGTTGTCGTCGAATAAATTGGTTAAGCAAAGCTGCCAATGATTTTAGCTCTTCTACGTAATATAATAACTTAAGACAATTCTGAAGCGACGTCAGATTTGCCAAGGTATTTTCGCGAGATTTTATTCAATGTGTTTACGGGCTGCAACGAACACTTATAACATACCAGACTGTTTATTTTTTCTTTGAACATGCGTTAAAAATGAAAATTGAGTATAGGCCAGTAATGACATTTAAATTGTTTTCTGTGTAAAGAAAAACTCAAGCCGAAAATCGATAATAAAGACACTGAATCTAGAAGGCATCGATGCTTACTGTTCTATTATTGTTTTGCTGTGTTGATAATGGACTTTAATATGCCGTGACATTATTTTTATAATTTATTTGTATTTTAAAATTGGATATGCTCATAGCTCTGTGTTGTGCCGTCGCATAAATAAACTGCGTAGTACATATCGCTTGATAATATAACACAAATATGATCGCTTGTTATGAATACACTTTCAAATGAAGACATACACACATCTTATTAGAACCTGGTATTAGAACCTGGTTGGACATATTTATTATCTCATCCGCTCTCCTCTCGGAAGCTTTGTTAATTTAACTTTTGCTCCTCAACACTGTATGTATGTGTGTTTGTGTGTTTTTTTTTGTAATTGTATCAGCTTGTTCTTACCTGCTGTGCTTTTGCTTCTGTTGTGTTACATTGCTTGTTTGTATGCACTTCTGCTTACTGCTGGAGAAATTCCCAGTGTGGTTTTTTGCCGGTGTTTTATTGGCTGGTGGCACGTGATTCACCCGTTGCAGCTATGGTATCCGACGTTACTCACCGTCAACATCGCCTGCGCTCGTCGTGGACTGACGCCAGTCATCGTTGGACTTGTTTGTGTCGTGAAGGTCGGTCACTGGTGGCTCAAATAGGACAAATGCACGTGACAGCACCATCTCGGTCACGTTCTTCCTCTCCTCACACCTCATCCTCGTGTCAACCAGTCTCCGATGTGGAGCGGCTCTGTGGCAAGTTATTGGTCGTCGTTGACTCGCTGCAAGAACAAGTGCAGTGTCTGAAGAAAATAGCCGTCCAACTGGAGGCCGTTCAGCAGCTGTTGCTTTGTTCGGAGGGATCTGCCCAGGAGCGCGTGAGTGGCGACACTGGTGACATTGCTGCTTCCTGCACGAGCGCTGGAGACATGACAGCGGGTGCACGACGTCTCCTCGACGCGTTCCGTCGTGAATTGGCAGTGAAGCGACTGGTAGCATCTGCGGTAGCTCACTGTCACTCCACTGACACACTGCACTTGTACAAGGCAGCTTGGAAGCATGATGCCTGCTTCTCGCCGGCCGATCACCACATTCAGCAGGCCGTGTTTGAGTGCAGTTTTGAGCGGTGACCGGGGAACTGCACGTCCGTCTTCACGTGCTTCGCTTTTAGCTCATCTCTCATCCCGATTCGATGTCTGGAAATATATGTCTCGTGTAATATATGTATACCTTGTTCGATCTTGTCACTGTATATATACAGTTGCTAAGTTTTAGTTGGGTTGAGAAACAATTCTTCGAAATCCATCAGTCTATTTCGGTCACGTTGTTACAATTACTCACTGAAGGCGTGTTCTTGGTCGATGTGGAGAGATGATGGCAGTTAGCAGAACGTTATTGATGCACCGATCATGCGTGGTTGCAGACGAAATGTGGCGCTGTTGTGGCCGGTGTTTGTCTCACGTGCGGCTGCAATGTGTCGGCGTGCGACACAGCAGCAGTCACGTGTCGTGCGCGTGCGACTCTGCCAGTACACGCGCCGAGTGGCAGCGTAGAGCTGACCTGATCCGACTGTCCCGGATACCACACGAGCTGGAGCCTCGAGCCGCAGTGTTGGTGCCTGTCTGTGTCAGTCAGGGAAGCAGGGGATTATTGTACACGGTGCGACCCATCACTCTGACCAGTCATGCGGGAGAGGTGGCGTTTCCAGGGGGACTACGAGACCTTGGCGACCGAGATCTGCTGGAGACCAGCATCAGGGAGTGTCGTGAGGAACTGGGACTCCAGGTAGAGACACAATCATAATAACACTAGTTCTCAGCTGTCCGATTTTCTCTCCCAATTTACGTGCTGATTTCTGCAGAAAGTATGAAGTATTTTGTATTCCCAATGCACATCAGTGACGGCGCCATGAAGGGGGTCTGAGGGTCTAAAACTCCCCAAATGTCCCCTGAGCCCCTTCCAAAAAAATCTTCACCATGAACATTTCGAATGTAGTTCCTCATGTTTCGCAATCCTCTACATCAGTGGTTCCCAACCTTTTTCAGCTTGTTACCCAACTTAGCATCCCATATTACGCATGTTACCCCTTTGTTACTGTACATGTTACTGTAAGCATTCACACATACACGCACGCGTGCACACACAACTATATATAACACGCCATATGAGCAATACAATATCCACACAATGCAAACAATAAACAACAATAATACAATAATATGCTAAGTTAACATTAATCCCAATACAAGGTACCGCAATGTTTTCTTGAATTTCAGAATTCTCAACATTTTCCTGTCACCCCTACATTACCCCCGAACAATTGCTAAATTACCCCCAGGGGGTAATTTAGCAATTGTGTATTTGTAAATTACCCCCAGGGGGTAATTTACCCCCAGGTTGGGAACCACTGCTCTACATCTTTTTTCTTAGCGGCTTTCAGCCCCCCATCGTGAAAATCCTGGCACCGCTATTGATGCACACTATATATAATAATCATATGTGAAAAGCTGCATCTACCGCAAGTTGAGACAGGGACAGATTGGTGCTAGTGGTGACTTTATTCAGGTCTGCTTCATTTCTGACTCACAACTGCCAGTGGCGGCGCCAGGAATTTTACTATGGGGGCTAAGGAAAAGTTGCGGGGGCTTGGCGAAGCATGAAGAACTACACTCGAACGCTGACTACATGATATTATAATAAGGAACTGGGACACACTGATTCAGTCCTCGAACTTGAACCAAAATTACAGAACTTCATCTACAGTGGTAAGAAATTGTAATGTTCATGATTATGATTTTTGGGGGGCTTAGGGGATCTTGGCATATTTTTGGGGGGCTCTTAGCCCCCCTTGGCGCCGCCACTGAGAACTGCGCCTGTTTTGTCTATATCGTTTTTCTTAGACAATTGAATTAAGTCGGTAATGTTTGTACACAAGTGAATTGACATAATGTCCGACTTGCGCTAATGTGGAGCTAATGTAACGGGTGGCAAAAGCTAACAGAACTTGTTGACTAGGTGCTGCCTTGTTGTGACAGGTGAACCGTGATCAAATCTGCTGTCGACTCCCTGATGTTCCCTCCTCATCATCGGGCAAGATGGTCGCTTCATTCGTCGCCAATATAGGCGAGCTGAATTTTGCTAAACTGACATTGGAGCCTGCCGAGGTTGATCACGTGTTTTTCCTGCCATTCGATTTTCTCTGTGATGCTCGCAACTCAGGCCACACGCAGTTTCGTGCCGCGGGCCCCGTGAAGAATGACTACTGCCTTCCTATGTTCATCAATGGGCCTCATCGTGTCTGGGGCCTTACAGCCATCTTGACTCGGGTCGTACTCAATATAATGATGCCAGGAAAACTGGACGTGCTCCCCAGGCTGGTCAAACGGTTGGTTTGATGCTTCCAAATCCAACCGATCTACAATATGAGTGTATAAGTGAATGCAATCACCAACTACAATCTCAAATTCAAATTCACATGCTATTTGAATATGCTTCAATTTTTCCTGATATGGCTTTGATGAACATAAAATGGGCGATGTGTACAACCGTAGCAATGTAAGTTACCATATCAACACAAGTTGTTTATATATTCATTAGTTGTTTATTAGTTTTATATTAATTATTTATTCAGTTTCCTTAGTAATAGATGTTCAATCAAGGGTGAAGACGGGTATTTTATGTGAACAAATTGTGTAAGTTTTTGTAAGAGGTAGAAATGTATATAAATTCTTATGCAGAAATATACCGACATACGATTTATATAAAAGAATGCTGATGTCATGGACTTTCATGCTTGGACTGTTGCAGTATACGGAATAAACGCATGTGATATGTCTATCCAACTGAATTTTTCACTGATTTCTGCTCATATATCCACACTTAGTACATTGATTTAAAAATAATTATAGTATTTTCGAGATTCGTTTCAATTCTATTAAGATGAAGAGGAGATATTGAAGGATCTTACTTGAAGAGCTTGACCGCAAGATTGAAGATACGAAATTAAATTGGCGTGAAGGGTCTTAAATTTAAGCTTAATTTTTCGCAAGCATTTATTTATCTCGTTTGTTCCATTTAAACAACGTTCCTACTGCGCTATTGGTCCTTTGATCCAAGAAGATTAAAATCAAACCAATAGACGATATATGGAAATCAAATTTTGTTAAATAAAAGACTATTACTGTTAAAACCGAGAACATTATATATCTTTATTAAATAAAATTTCAGTACAATTATTTGTATTGATGGAACGGTATCCGTGAATTTTCCGATTACTTGAGTCCAGGGGTATTTTCCATACTACCGATTAAAGTACTGGTTTCTCTAACGCAGATTTGAATTTTCAAGCTTGTGGTGTCTAGTTGTAAAACAGATTCAGGTTTGTTTATTTGTCGGTCTGTTCGGCAGTGCTATAAGATGACTATATTTTACTTGTTTGATTATGTGTACTCATTCAGCTTGTGCTATATAGGCTCTTTGTTTTGTGAATATCCAATGAAAATATAGGATATGGTCGAGTGCGATAAATCGTGATTGTGCTGTGTGTGTGGGTGTGTGTGTATTTGGTGTGTATGAGTGTGGGAGTGTGATTGTGTGTATGATATATTTATCAGTGTTTAGATGAGTGAATTAGTGCGCGTGAATATGTTTATATGTGAGCGTGTATGTATTGCATCGTATTAACAATTTGATTTAACCCAGGCAACACAAGCTATTTAGCTTCAATTGCCTTTCCAGTTTTGGTTTAATTACATATTTTGGTTCTGTTGACATGAAGGCTGGAAAAAATACATGAATGAATGAATGAATGAATTGCTAAGTTTCCATTCTATAAGCATGTCTCGTTTGTTTGCAGCTAATTTTGCTATCGTCCGTCTTAATTATGGATTTGATCGAGGAAGTTGTGTTACACTGGGTAAGTTTTTTCAATTCTTTTTTACACATTTACACCGGCATGAGTGAGGCATAACATATCTAATCTTGTTTCCAATTATATCATAAATAGTATCCCGTTGTATTTATATTTAAATATTTCCCCTGTTAATCCATGTTCTGTGAATTGTAAAATCAGAATTCGCACTTGCATCTGGTGGGAGACACATTTGTATCGAGCCAAACACTGTTTTGTGTTTAACAATGCAACCAATTGGACGTTTGTTTCCTATCAAGCAACCCTGTTTATGCTTCGTTATAATTACAGATTAACTCGCATGATGTTCCGCGGAAGGCGACGAGACTGAGTGAGGTTTTGTCTGCCGACTTTCTGCGACCAATTCTGCAGTATTTGTGAGTGTTGTGTCGTGTATATCACTGCGATACACGACTATTCACCATTATAATTTACTATCATGGTCAAATATTTCACACACACACATACACAAATCAGAAACACATATCAGAAGTGTACCAACAACTGGGCCTGCCAACTATCAATGACATTGTCACCAAGAATCGAAAACGACTTGTGAACTCCATATTACTAACACAAGAGCCATCCATAATATTTGAAACTGTTCAACGAAGTGAAAAAACAATCAACACACGCAAAGGAGATATAATTTATCCTTCAATCAGAACTGAGGCTGGAAGAAAGCGGCTAAATTATGATGTTGTTAGATTCATGTATGGTGTATTTTCATCCTAGTATGTGCTTATGTTTGTGTTTATGTTGTTTGTACTGAAAAGCCAACTTATTGGAGTACATTGAAGCAATTTACTTTACTTTACTTTACTTTACTTTACTTTACACATACAAGCATATCTGCAGATGTTCTGTTCTGAGAAGAGTAATTCTTCAGTGATAGCACAATAATTGAAGCTATTTCACGTGACACTTGGCGTGTGGGTATTGCGGTTATGAATATTGTCGTGCCTTGTTGCTTATGCAGACTGCATATAGAAAACGGTTAATAAGATTAAGCTTACATGCACTTATATTAGACTTATTCATGTTGTAATTTCATGTGTGTGTGTGTGTGTGTGTGTGTGTGTGTGTGTGTGTGTGTGTGTGTGTGTGTGTGTGTGTGTGTGTGTGTGTGTGTGTGTTGACAGGAATGTGAGTTTTTGTGAACAAGACGAGCACACACTGACGACTCTGGAGAAATTCATTGCATGTAAGTGAATGACCGTGTACATGTACATTTGGTACCTGTACATGTACATTTGATACCTGTACATGTACATTTGGTACCTGTACATGTACATTTGGTACCTGTACATGTACATTTGGTACCTGTACATGTACATTTGGTACCTGTACATGTACATTTGGTACCTGTACATGTACATTTGGTACCTGTACATGTACATTTGGTACCTGTACATGTACATTTGGTAAATGTATATTCTTATGTATTCATTTATATTCATTTATGGTTCAATACTAATAGATTTGTGATTCTTGTATATTATCATTGTGTTGTAGCCTTAATATTTCATTTAGCGAGGTATCTTTAAGATATATGATTAATTATTATTATTATTATTATTAAAATCAATGAACAGGGTCAAAATGGGAAGAGAATGAAAGAGAATGAAATTACATGCAACTGCAATCTCCATGCATCTTGATCATCAGCACAAATACACACAGACATACAGACAGAGAGTAATAATATTAGAAATAAAGGCACGAATATGATAGGAAACATGATGAAGACATGCGGTTGAGTTTGTGTTAATGTTGGTGTTTGTGTTTGTTGTGTGTGGTTAGCTCGTTATTCAGTGTGTCCTATCAAGTTCGCCAACCTGCGTTGTGATCCCCCACAGCGAGATGAGGTTCTGCTGCTCAACTTGGCGCTGATGAAGATCAGTGTGGTGAGCGAACCGAACCGACAATGTATCGCCACATTGATGCAACTGCCTGCCACAGTTCA
The DNA here is from genome assembly GCA_916048095.2 of Sacculina carcini. Lineage (NCBI taxonomy): Eukaryota > Metazoa > Arthropoda > Thecostraca > Sacculinidae > Sacculina > Sacculina carcini. The sequence continues at coordinate 8,530,386 of OU696580.1, read as the reverse complement.
GGTGCTCACAAACTCTCTCTCAGTCTCCCACCACTCTCTCTCTCTCTCTGTCACACACACTGATGCCTGCCACAGTTCAGGTGCTCACAAACTCTCTCTCACTCTCCCACCATTCTCTTTCTGTCACACACACTGATGCTACTGCCTGCCACAGTTCAGGTGCTCACAAACTCTCTCTCAGTCTCTCTCCCACCACTCTCTCTCTCTCTCTCTGTCACACACATACATATATACGCACTGTATCATACTACACTGTACAACACACATACTATACTATACTATACTATACTACTATACTACACACACACATACTATACACATACATACTATACTATACAACACACATACTATACTATACTACTATACTACACACATACACACACTCTCTCTGTCACACACACACATACATATATACACACTGTATCATACTACACTATACTATACACATACTATACTATGATGTACTGTATAAGATCAGATTGTACTACAATATAATTTCCCATACCATAATACACGGAACCTTGCATATACATACAAACACACATACACATAAATCATCATGTATGTGTGTGTGTGTGTGTGTGTGTGTGTTTGTCAGAGTGATGTGAAATTCGTGATTGAAAAGCTTCTCTTCTCGGCTCTTGTTTCTCGCGATAGTCTCAAGGAGATGGTGCGTTCCATTGGTGAGTACAAATATGTATGTGTGTGTGTGTGTACAGTATATATAAGCCTCATACTTACTAATATTCCGTGCATACAAACAAATTTTTTCTACATATTTTACATGTTTTCTTTTTAAATAAAGTATGCTTCCAAATTAAAGTTCTCGTATGAATCACCATCAACTAATATTACAAGCTGCATAGTACAGGTATTACAGGTATGTTGTACTTGGTGGGATTTGTGTACACGTATTATTAATGTAAACAAAACTAAATAGAAAATAGGGGGAAAAGACAATGGTGACCCAGTTTGGGGACATACGAACACTGGGAACTTACAAACAGTACACTTGTATAAGTTGGATACTTACTGTACTTGTATGTATGTATGTGTGTGTGTTTCTGTCTATACTAGTGATGATTATAAGGCGTTAATTATCTCTCTTCTTTCTTTACCTTTCACTTTCTGTGTGTGTTTCTGTGTATGCGTTTGTGTGTGTGTATGTGTGTGTGTGTGTGTGCGTGTGCAGCGCCCTAGAGACCCTCTAGGTGTAGGGCGCTATATAAATATCTACCTAATGTAATGTAATGTAATGTGTGTGTGTGTGTGTGTGTGTGACAGCACGCACGCGCACCGCACGAGCTGATTTGTCGAGCGGCAGTCAGTTGATGAACTCGCCTTGTTCTCCCACTGTCAGCCAATGCACTGAGCAGCCAGGAACCCCTGTCTCCAGTGGCAGCAGCAACATCATGCTGGCACTGCATAAAACTCCACTCGCTATTCTACAGGTGTGTCAGTGTGTGTGTTAGTGTATGGGCATGTTTGTTTGTCAGTGTGTGTGTCAGTGTGTGTTAGTGTATGTGTCAGTGTGTGTGTTAGTGTGTGTGTGTTAGTGTATGGGCATGTTTGTTTGTCAGTGTGTGTGTGTGTCAGTGTGTGCTAGTGTGTGTGTGTGTGTGTGCTAGTGTGTTTGTGTGTGTTTGTGCCTGTGTGTGTGTGTGTGTTAGTGTGGTGTGATCGTGTGATCGTGTGCAGTGAGAGTGAGAGATTGTGTGTGCGTGAACGTGTTAGTGTGTCTATGTGTAATCATGTATGGTTGAATTGCTTATTGCCTGCGAGAGTGTGTGAGCGAGTGTGTATAGCTGTGTCGGTGTGTGTGTATGTGTGTGTATGTGTGTGTGTGTGTATGTGTGTGTGTGTATGTGTGTGTGTGTGTGTGTGCTTGTCCGTATGTCACGGTGTGATCGTGGAGTCGTGTTGGAAGTGTTGTCGGGAGTGGTGTGACGTCTTGTAGGTGCGCGTGGGGCAGTGATGTCCACGCGCTCCTGTCTGTAATATATTTTAATTTTGTGTTTTCTATAGTTAGTGTTAGTTTGTGTATATGTTAACGTGTAGGTATGTGTGTGTGTGTATTATTGTGTGTTTGTTTGTGTTAGTCGCCTGTGATGGCTGAATTGAGTCGTTGTAATGCCGAGCTGCGACGCAAGACTCAGTGGTTGTACGACAAAAACGAGCAATATCAGCGCACCACACAACGTCTCGATGATGCTCTCCAACAAATCGACACTCTCAACTCACACAACTCCACTCTCTGTCAGATATACACACACACACACACACACACACACACACACTGACACACACTAATATACTAATACACACTATCACACAACTCCACTATCTGTCAGATATATACACACACACACACACTGACACACACACAGTACTAATACACACTAATATACTAATACACACACTGACACACACACAGTACTAATACACACTAATATACTAATACACACTATCACACAACTCCACTATCTGTCAGATATATACACACACACACACACTGACACACACACAGTACTAATACACACTAATATACTAATACACACTATCACACAACTCCACTATCTGTCAGATATATATACACACACACACACACTGACACACACACAGTACTAATACACACTAATATACTAATACACACTATCACACAACTCCACTCTCTGTCAGATATATATACACACACACACACACTGACACACACACAGTACTAATACACACTAATATACTAATACACACTATCACACAACTCCACTCTCTGTCAGATATATATACACACACACACACACTGACACACACACAGTACTAATACACACTAATATACTAATACACACTAATATACTAATACACACTATCACACAACTCCACTCTCTGTCAGATATATATACACACACACACTGACACATACAGTACCAACACACACTAATATACTAATACACACACTGACACACACACAGTACTAACACACACTAATATACTAATACACACACTGACACACACACAGTACTAACACACACTAATATACTAATACACACTATCACACACAGACACACAAACACTTATATACTAATACACACACTAACAGACACACACATACACGCACACACATTAATACACACACACATGTATCATATTGTTTAGTGTTGTGAATGTTTGTTTGTTTGGAGGCGATGATCCTAGCTTTTCATGTGTGTGTGTGTGTGTGTGTGTGTGTTTTTCATTATCTTTTTTAATTTGGAATATTTTTTATGAATATGAATTTTTATGAATATTAATTCCATTTTATGAATTCCTCCGCACAACGGGCGGGTTTTGATGCTAGTACTACTATAAAACAATGGAGGCGGCGTTGCCATGTGTGTGTGTTTCACATGTGTGTGTGTGTGTTTGTGTGTGTAGCGAAGCGGTTGGAGGGATTGATAGCCGAGAAGACCGAGTTGGTGGGCGAATTGTCAGAGATACAGCAGAAGCAGTGTAGTCAGCTGACAACACAGCAAATAGATCAGCTGTCACAATACCCAGTCAGTGATGGTCTCATCCACACTGACACTGACACTGACACACACACATATATATATATATATATATATATATATATATATATATATATATATATGTGTGTGACTGTTTTGTACTAAAAACCAGAGGAAGCTGGTGAGACGAATTGAGAAATGTACATACAAAAGAAACAACACAGAAAACGCTGTAGAATTTAACAGAACATGCATATATATATATGTATATATATATATATATATATATATATATGTATATATATGTATATATATATATATATATATATATATACAAGTATAAGCGGACAGACAGGTCGAAACAGACACAGACAAACATTGTTAGGAATTTTTCGACTGAATTTCAACGCTTGACTACCTCTGTGTGTGTATGCATAAATGTGTATATGTGTGTATTACAGAAAATGGTTCGTGATTTTGAAAACAGTCAACTGAAAGTCACTGAACTATCGACCCAATTGGAAGATCTCACACAAAAGGTGTGTATGCGCGTGTGTCAATGTGTGTGTGTCGGTGTGAGTGTATATATTTGTGTGTGTGTGTGTGTAAACTTCAGCCGGTATTTGTAAGTTTAGGTCATGTACGTGTGTGTGTAAACTTAAGGCGGTATTTGTAAGTTTAGGTCGTGTATTTTTGTGTTTTTGAGTATGTAAACGTGAGTGTATGTTTGTGTTTGTGCGTATATGTACTTGTCTGTTTTGTGTGTGTGTGTATGTAGGTGTGTGTGTGTGTGTTCGTGATTGTGTATGTGTATGGCTCTTGTGCTTGAGTGTGTGTGTGTGTGTGAGCGCTTTTGAGACCCTCGGGTGAAAAGCGCGATATAGATGTCTTAATGTAATGTAATGTGTGTAAACTTGAGGCGGTATGTGTAAGTTTAGGTCATGTATGTGTGTGTGTGTGTGTATTACAGATGGTTCGTGTGAATGAATATGCCGAGCGTCATAGAGTGGACAGTGTGAGACAGCGACGAGAAACAGAACGGCTGAGAGAATGTGTTCTGGTGGCCGAACAATCTGGCACGACGTTGCAGCAACAATTGCACGAGACTCAACAACAACTGAATGCGGCGCTGGCGGTCCGAGCAGATGCGCACGTGACGCGAGGTGCAACTGGAGCCAGCATGGGTACATATAGCCACACTGTCAATCACACACACACACATATATATATATATATATATATATATATATATATATATATATATATATATATATATATATATATATACACACACACACACACACACAATCATACACACATGTGTGTATCATTTTGTGTGTGTGTTTGTGTATCATTATGTGTGTGTGATTGTGTATCATTGTGTGTCTGTTTGTGTATCATTGTGTGTGTGTGTATCATTTTGTGTGTGTGTGTGTGTATGATAGTGTGTTTGTGTATCATTGTGTGTGTGTGTGTGTGTGTGTGTGTGTGTATGATAGTGTGTTTGTGTATCATTATGTGTGTGTGTGTTTGTGTATGATAGTGTGTTTGTGTATCATTGTGTGTGTGTGTGTATGATAGTGTGTTTGTGTATCATTGTGTGTGTCTGTGTATGATAGTGTGTTTGTGTATCATTTTGTGTGTGTGTTTGTGTATCATTGTGTGTCTGTTTGTATATCGTTGTGTGTGTGTGTATCATTTTGTGTGTGTGTGTGTGCGTACCATTTTGTGTGTGTGTGTGCGTACCATTTTGTGTGTGTGTGTATATATATCATTGTGTGTGTGTATCAGGTGTTGACTGTTCCGACGGCGACATATCTTGTTTTTCTCCGTGTGTTGATGCCGGTGCTGATGGCAGCAGCTCGTGCGCACGAGCACTGTCTCCCGGCCGTCTGGCTCTGGCCGACGAGATAGAGCTGGTCGAGTTGCGTCAGCGAGTGGTTGCCATGACAACCAGTCTGGCCGAGTCAGAACAACAGTTGGCCGATAAAACAGCGGCTTTGCAGCAAGCTGGTGTGTCGATGAGCTCGCTGCAGCACCAGATGGTCACGGTACAGCAGGAATTAAGCACGGCACGTGATCGTGTTGATCACCTGACCTCACAATTGCACGACATGCAGGCGCACTCACAGCAGATGAGTGTGGACTTGGCGGCAGGTAGAGCACGGGAGGTTGAGTGGGAAGAGCGTGTGAGTCGGGCTGATCTGACGTTACAGAACAGAGATAAACAGCTGGCGGGTGTAAACAGTGAGAAAGAGCAGTGTATGAAGCTACTGGATGACGCCAAGAAAGAGTGGAAAGAACAGGTGGCAAAGCTGAGTGCCGATCTTGCTGAGAAACAGGAGATTGTTGAGCAGGCACGTGATCATCTGGTCACAATGCAACAACAAGCTGACCAGAAGATTGCCAGCTTGCAGTTGCAACTGAATGCTGGAGTGAAAGAACAAGAGGCGATAAGAGAGACTCTTAATAGCCAGTTGATGTGCCGGGACGAGGAACTGGAAGGTGCCCGAGAACAGTTGTGTCGATTAACAGCAGAAAACGAGACGAATATGCGACAAGCAATGGACGTGGAGAAACAGAGACAAGAGCAAGTCAACGAGCTGAATCAACATTTGATTGCAAGTAAAACCAGCATTGATAATCTCACTCAGCAATTATGTCTGCTCAAAAGCACAACTGATGAACAGAAACTTGTGGCAGAGCAGAAACTTGAGAGTATCACCTGCCAGTTGGTCGATGTGAAGCAGCGTAGCAGCGAGCGCGTGCAACAGCTGACAACTGAGTTAACTGCTACGCGGCAGCAATGTGACGAAAATGAGCAGAAATTCAGTGAACAATTGGCGACAATCAAGCAGAACAACGATTGTAATTTATCTCAGCTCCGAGGCGAATTGGAACAGCGTGTATGTAGACTGTCTGAAATGAAGCAGGAAGTTAGTAATCGTGATATTACTGTGACTCAAATGAAACAGGAGTTGAGTCAACGAGATATTACTGTGAGTCAGCTAACAGATCAATTGAGTCAACGTAATGAGACTGTGACTCAGTTGAATGAACACTTGAGTCAACTGAAGGAACAATTGAGTCAACGTAATGAGACTATGACTCAAATGAAGGAGGAATTGAGTCAACGTAATGAGACTATGACTCAACTGAAACAAGAATTGAGTGAACGAGATGAGACTGTGACTCAAATGAAACAAGATTTGAGTCAACATAATGAGACTGTGATTCAAATGAAACAGGAATTGAGTCAACGTAATGAGACTATGACTCAAATGAAGGAGGAATTGAGTCAACGTAATGAGACATTGACTCAAATGAAACAGGAGTTGAGTCAACGTGATATTACTGTGACTCAAATGGAGAAAGATTTGAGTCAACGTAATGAGACTATGACTCAAATGGAAAATGAATTGAGTCAACGAGATGAGACTGTGACTCAAATGAAACAAGAGTTGAGTCAACGTAATGAGACTATGACTCAGTTGAATGAACACTTGAGTCAATTGAAGGAACAATTGAGTCAACGTAATGAGACTATGACTCAAATGAAACAGGAGTTGAGTCAACGTGATATTACTGTGACTCAAATGGAGAAAGATTTGAGTCAACGTAATGAGACTATGACTCAAATGAAACAAGAGTTGAGTCAAGGTAATGAGACTATGACTCAAATGAAGAAGGAGTTGAGTCAACGTAATGAGACTATGACTCAAATGAAACAGGAGTTGAGTCAACGTAATGAGACTATGACTCAAATGAAGGAGGAATTGAGTCAACGTAATGAAACTATGACTCAAATGAAACAAGATTTGAGTCAACGTGATATTACTGTGACTCAAATGAAACAAGAGTTGAGTCAACGTAATGAGACTATGACTCAAATGAAGGAGGAATTGAGTCAACGTAATGAAACTATGACTCAAATGAAACAAGATTTGAGTCAACGTGATATTACTGTGACTCAAATCAAACAGGAGTTGAGTCAACGTAATGAGACTATGACTCAAATGAAGGAGGAATTGAGTCAACGTGATATTACTGTGACTCAAATGGAGAAAGAGTTGAGTCAACGAGATGAGACTATGACTCAAATGAAACAGGAATTGAGTCAACGAGATGAGACTATGACTCAAATTAAACAGGAATTGAGTCAACGAGATGAGACTATGACTCAAATGAAACAAGAATTGAGTCAACGTAATGAGACTGTGACTCAAATGGAGAAAGATTTGAGTCAACGTAATGAGACTGTGACTCAAATGAAGGAGGAATTGAGTCAACGTAATGAGACTATGACTCAAATGAAGGAGGAATTGAGTCAACGTAATGAGACTATGACTCAAATGAAGGAGGAATTGGGTCAACGTAATGAGACATTGACTCAAATGAAGGAGGAATTGGGTCAACGTAATGAGACTGTGACTCAAATGAAGGAGGAATTGAGTCAACGTAATGAGACTATGACTCAAATGGAAAATGAATTGAGTCAACGAGATGAGACTATGACTCAAATGGAGAAGGAATTGAGTCAACGCAATGAGACTATGACTCAAATGAAACAAGAGTTGAGTCAACGTAATGAGATTATGACCCAAATGAAACAAGAATTGAGTCAACGCAATGAGACTATGACTCAAATGAAACAAGAATTGAGTCAACGTAATGAGACTGTGACTCAAATGAAACAGGAGTTGAGTCAACGCAATGAAACAATGACTCAAATGGAGAAGGAGTTGAGTCAACGTAATGAGACTATGACTCAAATGAAACAAGAATTGAGTCAACGTAATGAGACTATGACTCAAATGGAGAAGGAATTGAGTCAACGTAATGAGACTGTGACTCAAATGAAGGAGGAATTGAGTCAACGTAATGAGACTATGACTCAAATGAAGGAGGAATTGAGTCAACGTAATGAGACTATGACTCAAATGAAACAAGAGTTGAGTCAACGTAATGAGACTATGACTCAAATGGAGAAAGATTTGAGTCAACGTGATATTACTGTGACTCAAATGAAGGAGGAATTGAGTCAACGTAATGAGACTATGACTCAAATGGAAAAAGATTTGAGTCAACGCAATGAAACAATGACTCAAATGGAGAAGGAATTGAGTCAACGTAACGAGACTGTGACTCAAATGAAGAAGGAGTTGAGTCAACGTAACGAGACTGTGACTCAGATGAAGGAGCAGTTGAGTCAGATGAGAGAGCATGAGAGAGCGCAGGGAGAGTGTGTGAGGACGTTGGAGGCGCAGATCGCACGTCGTCAAGAAACAGTTGAACATCTGCAGCTACAACTGACAGAAACTCGGGCCGATGTTGAGAAAAACACACGGCTTTTACAAGCAGAGAGGAGTGACAATCTAACACGCACGCGCACAATCACACAACAGTTGAGTGAAGCACAACAATCATGTGATCAAGAAAAGGCTCGCTATCAAGAGGCCGACAGTCTGCTCACCGAACTCAAGCAGAAAATCAGCGAGCACGATAGTGAGCAGCAGAAATCGCTCACCGAGCAGCGCCAGCAGTTACAGCAGGAATACCAGGAGCGTTTTGCCAGCGTGTTCCGTGAGGCACGAGCCAAATTCTCCGAGCAGCAGGAACAGGCACGCAGTCAGTTGGCTGCTGTGAAGGAGCAGCGGGACTCATTGCAGCGCCGTTGTGACGAGCAATGTGGCGACCTGACACGCTTGCAATCCACACACAATGATCAGTTGCAACGAGTTAGCATGCAACTACGGACCGCCGAAGCCGAGCGAAATCTGGCCGTCTTCAAATTACGCAATAAACAGCAGCAGACAGAGGAGCAGTCAGGGGTGCTGACTCGCTCGTGCCGTCAATCATCACGTGACCCTGCACCTGTCTCGAGCAGACGACATGGTTCCATCTACAACGGCAACGATGACCACTTCAAACAGCCGAGAAATATCAACAAGCGACGCAGTATCAGTGCGGATAATTTAATGTTGCAAGAAGATGTTGCAGAGCAGAATGGTGCCGGTGTGGGTGTAACCTGCACCCGTTCCTCTTCCTCTGCTGCTACTGCTCCAGTTGTACCTCACAAGAAGCCTGCCTGCACCTCAGTAGCAGCTAGTATGATCAACCTGCCTTCAACTGCATCTTCATCCTCTTCTTCTGCTGTTGATAAGACCAGATCTCTGAGAGCCACGCGCAGTGCCGACCCCATGAGACTGGTTCCTCCCGGCTCCGGAGCCTACTTTGTGTGTGAAGATGAGGAGGCGTATCAGTTCAGTGAAGCGCGCGTGCAAGACCTCAAAGACGGTCAGTCAACCAGCAAAATAATAATAATTATAATAACAATAATTATAATAATAATAAACTGAACATATTGAGGTGAAATGTTAGTGTTTAGATAGATAGATAGATAGATAGAATGATAGATATATAGATAGATAGAATGATAGATAGATAGATTGACAGATAGATAGACAGATAGATAGATAGAATGATAGATAGATAGATATATAGACAGATAGATAGATAGAATGATAGATAGAATGATAGATAGAATGATAGATAGATGTATATATAGATAGATAGAATGATAGATAGATTGACAGATAGATAGACAGATAGATAGATAGAATGATAGATAGATAGATAGAATGATAGATAGATGTATATATAGATAGATAGATACATCTATAGATAGACAGATTCTTCTTAGATAGTCTTCCACCGTGAATCTTCTTGCTTCATTCCATTCGTGTTATTTTTCAGCATAGATCGATGATTGCTTGCTTGTACATCTCTTTCTCTCTGTCTCTGTTTGTGTGTGTGTGTTGATATTGTTGTGAATGTGGTGTGAGCAGGAAGATGTGATGTGGATGCGCTGGGACGTTTGACCGAGATTCAGCGACGTAATTCCCTGATGCCCCCGCATCTACGCTCTGTCTATGCTCCCGAGCTGAATTTCGCCCAACTGCAAGATGTATCAATCAATGAGGATGCATTGAGACGCGGGGTCAGTGAACTGCTCTATTGTTCTGCTCACTATCACCTTCACTCATTGACACCACCTAATTGTTCATCAACAGTGTGGTATCCATCCTACTAAACGCACGTGTTTTCCCATAAAATTGGTCTGTTTTTTTCAGCAACTGGCAGCCTTTTTGTGGTGAAATATGTGACATTACTTGAGTATTTGCTCGATTGACTGAGTGATTGAGCGGTGCCAGTAGTGGTGTGTCACGAGATTCCAGCATGATACGTCATATTTGCCTGCATGTTCAATTCATTCTGCCCGTGATGTTTGTTGTTGTTTTCTCGAGCGATTTATTCGGTTATTTCGTCGGCAATGCATGTGCTCTGATTGCCTAGGATCTTCTGTTTGTCGTCGACAAATTCTCTCACGATCGTGTAATTATTCATATTCTTCTGTGTGTGTTTCTGATTTGCTATCTCTGATGTCTGTGATGACACAGTTGTTGAGTAATGATGATTGTGATGATCTGGTGTCGTGTAGCACACCACACTACACTATTTCTCCTGCGGTGAGTTATGATACAACTGGTGATGGCTGGTTTATATGAACATCTTGTGATGTCGCTTCTATTAACACTCGTAGATGCAGTCTTCTCAAATTTTTGTCCATCTTTCTTCGCCTTATTCTCACCTATTTTTCGTCTTCTCCTCTTTGTCTTCTCTTTTTTCCCTTCTAGCAAATTGGCTATGGTTTTGTCTGCATGCTGGTGCGAGGCTTAGCAGTGAGAAAGTCGCAACTTCAAATCGGAATTCACGTGCCTTTTATCATGAACGTCCTCCGTTTTGTATTGTTTGTTTAGTGTACGTGTAGATAAGTAAATAAATTAGTAAATATCACGCTATTTCCCATTTGAAGTTGACTTTTGACTTGTAGATGGGTGTAGATGCGAAAAATAACTGCTTTTTCAGTGACTTGTTGGCTTTCTATACTTGACTAACCATCAGTGTGTGTGTGTGTGTTTGTGTGTGTGTATGTGTGTGTATGTGTGTGTGTGTGTGTATTTTCCCCTCGCTTTCGACTGTATAAGATTTTGCGCAAATTATCTATATATCTACCGAATTATATTCTATGTATTAATGTTATACGCAGTGCGCCTTATAGTCACAAACATACCATACATACATATTGACAAAATTATCTCTTAATCTATGTTGTTTGGAAGCATATTGTGTGTGTGTGTGTGTGTGTGTGTGAAGTTTAGTTGCGTTGTTGTTGTTGTTATAGCATAGCAGTATATTGTTTTAGCAGCAGCAGTAGGGTGCTTTCTTAATCAGGCTGTCTTTAGTGATATAATACGAGCTTTATGGGTCTGTTTTGTTCTCTCGTATCTGGCTAGTATTGAAGTGGTGTTTGACGTATCTTGTGTGTGTGTGTGTGTGTGTGTGTGTGTCGGTGAGTAGTCGTGTGTGGCACTCACTAGTGGTGGTGTTGATGGAGGAGGAATGATGACACGACGTCGTAGTCGTGGTGACTTGGCTGCTTTGTCAGAACGTACCAGTCGTGTGGTCACTCTCAACAATCTATCCCCTCCTCATCATCCTTCTTCTTCTACTTCTGTTGATCCTCCACCCCTCCCCGCGTGCACTCGTCGCATCAGCACAGGACAACAACAACAACAACACGTGAAGCGTAGACAGGCTCCCGTCCCCTCTCTGTCCGACAGTATCGACAGTAATTCTAGCACGTGTAGCTTGAACAGTAAACGGCGACGACGGGATCAGCTGCAGGTATGTATGTGTGTGTGTGTCAGTGTGTCAGTGTGTGTGTGTCAGTGTGTACTCACCGAGTTGTACTCACCGAGTTGTTCTACAGGATTTGAGCTTAAGCTCGAGCTGACCTGTCTCTCAACCTATCAATTTCACTTTTAAACTCTGATATTTTTTCACTTTCGACAATATCCGTGGGTAGTTTATTCCAACTATCTATAGCTCTGTATGGGAAGCTCTACTTCTTTATATCCTTTGTGTGTGTGTGTGTGTGTGTGTGTGTGTGTGTGTGTGTGTTATCAGTAGCTCACTCAACGCCATATTACAACGTTACTACTACTAATAATAATAATATTGTCTGTTTCTTTCTGTCTTTTTTGTCATTTAACACTTTTTAATTGTCTAATAATTTCACATAGTTATGTTATATTCGTTATAGTTTTTTGATATTTTGTTATCTCATCATCGTATCTTTCTCTCTGTGTGTTTCTTGTTGGTTGTTTTGTGACGTCATTCAGACTTCTTATTCACGTCCACGACCCGGAATTCGCACGCCCGCTAAAAACGTCAAGCCTGACCCCTCACTGGATGATTCCCTGGAGACGGGGGCTGCGGTGGCGGTGTCCTCCTCCTCGTCGTCGTACTGCTGCGAGCACACAGGCGAGCTACAACAGTCAGCAGCAATCACCCCCTCTGTCACCGGGTCCAGACGTCGTTCCAACATAATGAGACGTCTTGGACTTCGACGCATGACCAGATCAGCTCGCAAGGAAGCAGCAACACGACCCGCCTGCTCGGCCGCCGACAAGGTGACTGAGCACGTGCTCGTTGTGTGCTCATCAGCACTAGCTAGTGCCGGCTAGTATTGTGTAGACTGACTCGTCTGTGCGTGCGCACTAGAACAACATCAAGTTGCGAATAATCAACCTCAAATTGACAATAATCAGCTTGAAAAAACTGTGAAGTCAAGTTCAAATTCACGTGCTTTTTTTCATCACGCTCCTTGAATATTCTCAATTTGATGTTGGAAAGACGAGGTGCTTTTCACGGCTTGCAGTAGTGCCAGATGATCAAATGAAAAACAATCCGCCTCGAATTCACTGAATTCACGTGATTTTTGTGCTGAGCCATCCTCCTGGTGTTTTATTATAACGGCCGATATATTGAGTTGCTGAGGCCGGGAGGATGTGAGGATGTAAGTCACGTGTTTCTCACTCGAGTCTGGCTGTTTTTCAACTCAACTGACAATGCTTGGTGGTCGGTTAGTTGGTCGTAGAGATGGCTGTCTGACGCACTTGCTATTATGCTGGCACTTGACACAGAACACAGTCGATACTTCATTGTCAACACGCGGCAGTGGTGGCGCTGCCAATGTGTCGCACTGTTCTTCTGGTGGCGCCACCACAGCGGCGGTGAAACGTCACCCCGCTCGCAATCGGTCCATGCGACACCCGTTCACTCAGTCTGCCTTCTACAACGTGCAGGTAGTTGCTCCCTCTCGCCGCTAGATGTCGCTAAAATCAGGTAGATCAGTGGTTCTCAACCCTGTTTTCTCTCACTGATTCCCCACACTTCTTAATGATGATCCATCTCATCTTCATTTTCCACACAACACAGCGCTGATAAATTCAATAAATTCAATTGTTACATCAAGGTAAATAAACGAATTTGAATTGATAAAAACACACCCATATTTGTCCTGTTCTGTCCGACCTTTAGCTTCCCACTTGACAACTCTTCCATTCTCCACCAGACAGGGGAATTTCAGGTTGGGAACCACTGAGTTAGCTAGTTAACGTTGCTGGAATTAATTGCCTACTCTGTGAATATATATATATGCGCGCATGAGTGTTATGAGTGAGTTATGACAGGGAATTAGCGTCAGCATATTAATTACATTGTGTATGCATGTGTGTGTGTGTGTCTCGGGTTTAATTGCCTGTTTGTAACTGCTGAGTGTATGGTCCAACTGACAAACACAAACACACACATAAATACATGCATGTGGCAAGTTATGCGGTAATATACCATAACCCTCGTGTTCACCTGAGTAAAAACACATAATTTTGAGAGTATATACGTGATTACACATAATTTTGAGAAATATACGTGATTATATAGCTCAGTAGTAATTGGTAAATACAAAATGCATGTACTGTATAACAACGCCATGTACACATGTACACATGTACTCACTAATGGTAGTGTACACGAGATGAGCAAGACTGTCAAACTATGCTGTCCCCCAAAAAAAACACTATTTTTTGACTAATCTACGCTTAAATTGTCCAATCTACCGCTTGATTCCACTGTGTGTGTGTGTGTGTGTGTTTGTGTTTGTGATTGTATTACAGGAGAAATTATTGCAGTAGTCAATGTGAAGTCATTTTCACTGCGTGTGTCATGAGTTTATGATAATTTGTGGGCTGCTATCGTGCGCAAAATACTTTACTCTGTATCAGTGTGTGTGTGTGTGTGTGTGCATATTGCTGCTTCATTTTCGTTTGTGTTGTTCGCTTGAACCGCCGTATGCATAATTATAAGAAGAGGAACGTTTTATAACAGGCGCGGAATATATATATGTATGTATATAATATACATTGTTTCGTGTTGTTTGTTGCTCGCTCAAGCAATTATTTGTCGGAGACGCAAGTACTTCAGTCGCTAGGGCACGTGATGTTCATATTGTGTTTCTGATCATAATTCAAGCGGAAAATTGTTCAGTTCTGTCTAAGCGTTGACTGTGTGGGTTTGTTTGTGTGTATTGAATGCGTTGAACACACACATATACACAAATGAGCAATATGAAAGCGAAGATTACCGTATTTTCTCGTGTATAAGACAGCCATTTTTGGTGTAAATGTTCACTTTAGAAACAGGTTGTCTGTCTTATACATGGTATTATTATTATTATTATTAATTACAGGCAAATCCAGTAGCATGGGAAGAGTGCAAGCACTATTACCACCCTAAGGTGGCCCCATGTACCGGAAGCGCCCAAAAGATTAAGAGAGAAAGAGAGTTCGAAGAGAATTAAATCTAGAAAGAGAGTTGGAAAGAAAATAATAAATAAATAACAATAAATAATAAACCATCATCCGATAACAATCCATAATGTCACTCCGCCCACGTTCCTCAATAAATAATAACAATCAACAATAAATATGTGATTCATTAAAAAACAGCCATCAATAAATAAGAATAAATATTAATAAATAAGTAATAAATAACAATCAAGAACAATACATATGATTCAAAAAAGAAACATCCAACAATAAATATAAATATGATTCAATAAGTAACAACAACACAAATAAATATGTTTCAATAAACAATAACACCAATAAATATGATTCAATAAACAACAACAACAATAAATATGATTCAATAAACAGCAACAACAATAAATATGATTCAATAAACAACAACAACAATAAATATGACTCAATAAACAGCAACAACAATAAATATGATTCAATAAACAACAACAGCCAACACTGAGTAAAAGTATAATTTAATAAATAACAACAACCAATGATAAATAGTAATAAATAGAGAGTAAAATAGGAATAAATATGAATAAATAGAAAATAAATAACAATAAGCATGAATAAATAACAATAAATATGAATAAATATACAATTAATAAGACTCAACAGTCAATTCCGCTCTTTCAGTAGCATTTCATTTACTTTGGCCTTGAATTTGTTCAAATTGCTCTGCAAGAAAGCCTCCTCCTTCAACGTGTTCCAAGTAGACACAGTGGCCGGAAGAAAGCAACGTTGGAATTGTTTTGTACGACAACGAATTGGAGCCATGCACTGGGAATGCTGTTTGGATGTAAACCGTGTGCTTCTTGCTGCCACGAAATCATCAGGAATTGACTTGCTCATCGGATGATGGTCGTTGTGCTTGATCTTGTACAGCATGCACACACTGCTGACCTTTCGACGATGGCAAAGATCACCAAGAACCAAGTCACCACAGAGGAACTTGCAAGTTCTAACAACTCTGTTGATGAGATTGAGGTGACAATCCGCAGCAGAAGACCACACGGGGGCGCAGTACTCCAGAATTGGCAAAATGAAACAGCGAAAACAACTTTTTGAGATTGTGCTGCTACCAAACATCCGATATGCCTTTCTTATAATTCCCAGTTTCCGCGATGCCGAACAAACTAGCTTCCGAATGTGACTCTCAAACGTGAGCTTTGAGTCTACATGTACTCCCAATATTTTGAGCTCATCACACACGTTGAGTTGGGCGTCATTTATGAGGATAGCTCCATGTGAAGGCTGAACGGTACGTGACCTAGAAACCAACAAGCATTTAGATTTCGAAGTGTTCAGCATCATATTCCACCTCTCACACCACTTCAGGACGCTGCTGAGATCGTCGTTGACCGTTTGACGTACCTGTGGTCTGTCCGAAGGAGATGAAATTACAGCCATCAAGGTGATATCATCAGCATATCCATATACAGGGTTGCGTGTGGTTGTGTACAGGTCAGCGGTGTAAATGTTGAACAAAATAGGACCCAACACACTTCCCTGCGGGACACCGGACGCAATGCTCTGCCAGCCACTGTATGCTCCATCGATGGCAACACGTTGTACGCGATTGGATAGAAATTGATGCAAAACACTTAGCAAACGGCCGCCGACTCCAATCTTTCTCAGTTTTTGCAACAAGCCCTGGTGGCTCACACGGTCAAATGCTGCCGAGAAATCCAACTGCACAATCCAGGCTTCACTGCCTTTGTCTAGCACTTGCTGGAGCTCATGCGTGATAGTAAGCAGAGCGTCAGTCGTGCTGAGTTTTTTGCGGTATGCAAATTGGTTTTCCGACAGCAGATTGTTGCTCTCCAGGTACTTGGACAGTCTGGAAGATATCAAGTGCTCGAATATTTTGGACAGAATCGGCGTAATTGATATTGGCCGGTAGTTTGCAACATCAGCTGAATTGGTTCCTTTTGGTATGGGCGTGATATTCGCAACCCGCCAACATGATGGAAACGAACCAGTCTTCATCAAGCGCCTGAAAAGAGCACTGAGCTTCGGAGCTAGAGTATCTGCCGTGTTCTTGAAAAATAGCGGAAACATATTCAGAGGGTCTGTTCCTCCGTGGGCATCAAGGTCTTTCATGAGATTCGCCACTTCTTTTGATCGGAAGGCAATGCCTTTGATTTTCGGGGCGAGGACAGATGAATCGTCAGACGGAATGGACCCTTGACATTGCTTGGTATTGAAGTAATCCATAAGCAACTCTGCCTTCTCTGTTGGGTTGATTTTGAGCTCACCGTTCGCTGAAAATAAAGGAGGGACAGACAGGTCATGTCCAAACACTGACGATTTCAACGTTGACCACCATTTGTGGGCGTCATTGGCAGATGTTAGTTTTTCAGCAAGTTTCTTTGAGTGACGTGTTTCCGCTTCTGAATACACATGCTCAGCATGCCGTCTGGCCTCAGTGTAGACATTCCATGAATCGGCTGAGCGTGATTGGAGCCACTTGTGGTAAGCCTCCTGCTTGGATTCACGAGCGCTGCGACATTCGTTGGTGAACCAGGCTTTGTCATCAGAGCGAAAACGTAGTTTTTTAGTAGGCACTCTCCTTGAGATGACATCGGTAATGTATTTGTTCAATGCATCGATGGGGCATTCCTTCTGCTGCAGATTTGAAACTTTAATTGCTTTCAATTCATCATTCACCTTCACCCAGTCAACATTGTTCTTCATGTGCACGAGCCTTGAAATCGTGTAAGGAGAAACCTTCTGTCTCAATGTCAACTTCACGGACAGCGACGAGTGATCTGAACTTCCTATTGGAGCTTCCACGCTTACACTCACGATATCTGAGACGTCTGTCATAACCAAGTCCAAACAGTTTCCCGCTTGATGTGTGGGACCGGACACCATTTGGGAGCAGCCAGAAATGTTGCAGAAATCATATGCTGCTCTACCATGAGCGTCTGTAGGAGATGTCGACAAGAGCCACTCACGGTGATGGGCGTTCATGTCTCCCACAAATACAAATGCTGACTTGGTGTCCTTCTCCTGAATTGTTGACATGGCTGACAAGAGACATTCGTAGATAGAGTCGTTACTGTCTGGATTTCGGTAGGCTCCAAAGATGTAAAAATTCATCAAGGCGGTGTTGACACGCAGCAGCATAAATTCATGACAAGTGCAGTCGTGAGCTGTAATTCTCGTTGCTGAAAAGCCTTTGCGTACGTACACTGCCATGCCACGCCGCCTGTTTTTTGAGTCACGTTTGATTAGCAATGGCTTACTGAAACCTGGCATCAAGAGCTCAGATTGGTCCCGATAATCGGACACAAGCGTTTCGGCACAGATAACGATGTCCTTGGAGCGACTGGCTGCTGTCAAATCTCTGATGTTCTTATACAAGCCCCTGATGTTGGCGAAAAGTATATTTGAAAATCGTTTTTGTGGTCGAGCAGGACCGGGATTCATTTCAACATCGCCACACATCATCAGTAGAAACGACAAATCCACGGTGTGAGAAGGCACACACACAACGCAAAGCAGACATACAAATAAACACATAATGCACGACGCATGCGAACACAAAAACACAACACATAACACATGCATACGAAATTTCACAACAAAAAACAAGCATACAACACACACAATACAAAGCAAACATACACACAAAAACACACACAAGAAAAATACTAGAAAACACATGTGAGAACAATTTATTGAGAGCTCATTGTTAAACACATTTCGCAAGGCAAAATGTCCATTGGGCGACCACAAAGACAGAGTATGAGAGCAACACAGAATTAGTTGGCACCTCAGTGCGAGGAAAGAGCTGGGCGCTGACGGAAAACGGGAAAACCGGCCGTTAGCCGTCGGGGCGGGGCTACAATTTTCGGCCCGCCACATCAACAAAACAGACATGAGACAGAAAATAATACATATATCCATGAACAACACTTATATTTAAAGACAAAGTTAAATTAAATAATATACAAACTGAACTGAAAAGTGACGAAGTAAGTTAGTAGTAACTTAGTAGTTGGTAGTAAGTTATTTACCACCAATATCTACTTTTTCCAGAATTTTTGCCTAAAAATTGAATGAGTCTCTTATATACACGGGAAAAATACGGTAATTTACGTTGAGTTGAATTCTAGTTGAAACAACTAGGAATTTTCCACATCGCGGTGTCATTTTGTTATATACTGTATGCCACGGTGTACGCATTGTACGTGCAAGCAGACACACACACACACACACACATACACATGTATGTTGCTGCCCGCTATAACTCATCTCTTTAAAATGTCCTCAAATCCCAAAATAAGGTTAAAGGTAAAAGGTGCCTAAGTGGCAGCTGCTACACGGGAAGAAACCGAAGCACAGGTGACACAGGTATGTCCCGTGCAGCTCGCTGCCACCGCAGAACCGACCCTCTCCATGCTATGGCGCCACAAGGACGTAAGACGTATTAGAGAGGGCCACCTTCCCAGAATGCATGACAAAACACATGACTGATATCTGGCACCATCATTTTCTGCTGGGTGGACAGGGGCTGTGGGATTGTAGAATTCGACCAATGAAATTCTGCTCCGTCGGGTTTCGAACCACAGACCTACCGCTTGTGAGGCGAGTGTGCTAACAACTGCACCACGGAGTCCACAAGGAGAGGAATTCGATGCATATGAGATATGATAGAGATCACATACTCACAATAACACGTCGTCACGCGCGTGTTCTCACAAGCCGCTGCGGGGGAAATAAATGCACGCGCGCACGTGCACTGACAAATGCCAGCATAAATGATTGGACAACTGTACGCGTCCACGTTTTGAAACCATGCGTACATTTGTATTTGTATTTCGAAACGGCACAGTAAACATATAATAACACCAAACAACATATTTTCATGTGTCGGGGGAAGCCATAAAGTGGCTTATATCCCTTGAAAAAAAGCAAGAACAAATAAAATAAACGAAGAAAATGAAAAAACATATTCTTAATATGAATATACATATATTCTTAATATGAATAAACATATTACACTGTTTTATTAGAAAAATGTCGTGAAATGAAGGAAGATAATGTTATGAAGGCATTTTTCGGTGTTGATTAAGTCTCTTTCTTTCTCTCTGTTGGGTTTGTCGTGGAAACTACACGATTTCTGATGAAGCGCGGAAATTTCCGTTGCGCTTTTTCCACACACACACAAAATTCCCTCGTATAATTTTTAGCTTGCTTTTTTGACTACACTGCGTTAAATACACTGTATTGTGCACGCGCTTGATGGTGCGCGTGCTGTCGCTTACACCGCCCGCATGATAAGCAATCGATGCATGCTGACGTTGATGGTGTCAGCAGATTGCACCATCAAGACTGGATCTAGCACCATCGAGACCGTGTTTGCGAAGCCATCAAGCAGCTCGTAAACAAAGCACGCGCACATTGCACGCGCACATTATCGGCTCAAAGCTGAGAGGCCATGAAACAGTCATAAACAAGTTATGACAAGAGCCTCAACAATAAATTATATCACGGAGGTGCTATTTGATGTATTGTCACGTGAATTTTTGAAGAAAAAAGAGAAAGTATTGCGAGATGGCTAAAAGGGATGTAATGAGTTGAGTTGATATGTACTTTTGCAACCTGGGTGAAAACGCATCCAATACCGATTGGCGTTTATATATTTTCAAAAGGTCAAAACCGGGTGAAGACTCAAGACAGGTCAATGCTGGTTTGAAACAAGTTCTCAATTCTCGTTGCTGTAGAACTGTAGCGATATTGATACCATCATTATACTCCGCGAAACGACCTATTGAAGATTACTTTTGACGTCCATCTCTCTAACCCAGAACAATATTGCTGCCATCAAGAAGAAGATGGAAGAATATCGACACGAAATACTGCACATATTCGTAAATGTCTTCATGTGTCTTATCGCTCCGTTCAATCGATCGACCACGAGAAACTGAAGGTCTGTTTCCCACATTTTGGCTGCACATTTTCTGTCAGACGAAAATAAAATGAAAAGAGTGCAATAGCTATACTATTTTTTGCCATTATACATATTGTATAATGTATGTGAAATACTTTATATATATGCGTCATATAAGTTCAAATCATTCATATTCAAACCCAAATATTTTCCCAATTCGTATGACGAGAAACTGCGGTGATTGCGTACAACAAAATAGGCAGTAAGAATCAACGGGCAGAGCAGAAATAAACTGCCTTACATGCACTCTCACGTGCCAATGTAATTACGCGACCGCTGTGCCGCTTCTATGAGTGACCTTCGCGCCAGCACATCATGACAGCTGAAAGTGAAGGTGCCAATTGCACGCACACATAAATGTCACGTGCTATGCATAACTGATGTGCTCGCGAGTGTGCCTCTCCACCACATAAGAGCAGAATATGTATTGCGTTGATAAATCGTACACAAATGTAAGATGGTCAAATATTTGTTGTGTTTGGTTTTGACACTCAGTTTCGCAAGCAGAAGTTTCATGAGTGATCTCTCCCTGCGGTCAGGGGATAAGAATACTGCCGCCGTACTCGCTGCGTGTCGTAAGAGGAGACTAGAAGCGGACCCTCTGCTTCTTCCCTCAGAGATACTACTGTCAGGACCGGTGGGGGCGCGATAATTCAGAAGAGTTGGTGTCCCCCTGTAACGGCAGCTTTCTTCTGTCCTATCCTTCTCCCCGAACTAAAAAAATTCATGAGTGATGAGTAAGTTAGGCTGTTTTTCAACACCCATGTTCAGTTTTCGATCGGTAGTATTGCCTTCACATCGGCAATCCCTTCAACTTGATTATGATCCATTCAACTTGATTATGTCCAATTCTCTTCTCCATATTTTCATCTCTTCTCTCTTCAGCATTTCGCCTTATATTTCCAAAATACATATATTAATCCTTTTCGTCTGTTTTTGACTTCATTTCTGCATAGCCTATGCGTTCTTCTTCGATCTCTTCTTGTATGACCGATGAAAATTTGCCTTTCTTCTATTTCTTCATCATATGCTTCTTATTGCATATCTTGCACACTCTTGTAACAATTATAATATTATATGGGATTGTAGTTATAACATGAGAAATTTGAAGCAAAAATTTCAGCTAGAAAACACGAGCTCGACAGAAGTGGAATCCTCTGTGTTTCAAATAATATATAATTTTCTCAATAAATTTTTCAAAAAAGCTCAAGTTGATACCAAACTACAAATACCACCATGCAAAAAAAACAATTCAAATTAAGAAAAGTATTAAAATCCGACTCAATATATAGAAAAGGTAGATGCATTTTTTCCAAATTTAAACTTATTAAATTTTGGAAAAATCTCAAGTTAGGTGTTGAATAAAATTGTCAAAAATTCAGTTTTTTTGGCAATGAAAATGCAAACGTGAATCTCACCTTGTCTGGTTGTTTGCTGAATTTCCACACAAATAATTGTACAGGAACGAATTGTGAATATTCCAATCGTAATTCGCACACTTTCGAATAAACAAATGTCGCATGTTCCATACGACCAATTTAAACTTATTTTTCATTTGAACGTGAAAATATTGATGATAAATATTAAATTTACAAGATAGCTAAATATTAGTTGAGTTAAATTCAGATGAGAATGAACAGGTGGTGTTTGCGACGCACGAGACAAAATGACGCGCTGGAAATTTCTGCTTCAATTTATGACGATTGCCAGATGTCAAATTTGGAGATTTTCACCCATCACGTTTATAGTGAAATGTTATGCATAAAAACACATTTTTATTGTGTATTCTTTAAATTAGAAATAATTTTTTCACAAAAAACATTATAATATAAAAACGGGAAAATTATGTTAATTGTAGGAGCATGATAGTACGTTCCGCGTGCTATAAATATATTCATTATTTCAGTGTATTTATTTATTCCGTGTATTTATTCATTCCGCCGACATTGTCAACATACACACGGAGTATGTCAGCAACACAACTCACGTGAAACAAGCATGAAATTCAGCCATCAGTCAGCACAAAATGACAGACACACAGTCTGTGATAGACAGTCAGGAGGGACAGACGCACATACAACCGTCGGTTGTGATATGACGTCACGAAGGTCAGAAAGGTCGATGACCCTGGAAGAATCCGATACTGGGTCCGACCCCGGCCGCACTGGGAACAGGTGCGAAATACCTGGACACACGATTATAGGCATCTATACATAGAGAGTCAACGCACAAAGATCTTGAGGAATACTGAGTAAATAGATCGCTAGCATGTTCAGTGATACTCCTCGGTGATTGTCCTCTCTCTTTTACTCCTTCTCACTTTTTGCAAGATCAATAAATGTACATGGGAAAATTGTGCAACAATATCGCTAAAAAGTTGACCAACGATAAACAACAAATGTTATTTGATTTAGTGCGTTGATCAACACACACATATACACACACACACACACCATGCTTTGTCCACCCTTTCAAGCCACAAACACACACAGACAGGCACGTACACATGTGTCGTGTGTACAAAACATACCGCGTTGAAAACTCGAACGAACGACTTGAAAGCAATAGTAATCAGATAAGATACCGCTTCAATGTGTGTATGTGAGTGTGTATGTGTGTGTGTGTGTCTACTGGCTTTCACTGCAATATTGACACTGCAGACCCCGGTTGTCATGGCAACAAAAACAACCGAACTGTGGCCGAACAATACAATACAATAGAATAGAGCAGACATAAAGAGAACCAACAAAAAACGTGTCAAACTAATCAACACTAGATACCTGTACACACTGACACACACGTTTGAATGCCAACATCACATAAGCAAAGAAATCCCACAGCGATACACACCCTGAAATTACAATCCACACACGCACACAAACACACACGCACAAATACACATATGCATACATACACGCTTGAATGCCAACGTCATATAAACAGGCGTACAAGAAACAAAGAAATCCCACAGCGTTAGATACCCTGAAATTACCAGCCACACACACAAACACAAACACCCTTTGCAGGACGCATATATGTATGTGTGTGTGTGTGTGTGTGTGTGTGTATGTTTGTGTGTGTGTGTGTGTGTGTGTGTGGGAAATTATGTATAAGCCGTGTGTATCTCGAGTAATGCAGACACAACAATGAGAAGTTGGCAATCTCGTTGTCTTGTTGAAACCCGTGGGAAATAAGTCGGCCCCATAAGCACACACACACATACATACACAGGCATATTTGCAAACACACAAGATTAGATAAGGATAAAACACGATAGTATGAAGAAAAGGAAAAATAAGAAAGCCACGATGGAACTCTGGAAGATGGAAGAAGAAGTAGAATACAGTTCCTGATACAAATAGACATTCGAAACTGGAAACGAATAGGGAGAAAGATACACGATGCAAGTGGGAATACAAAATGAAACAGGAAGCGAGCGAGAGATAGAGAAAGATGGATGAAAGAAACACAGATAAATTTCACAACGATAATTGTGCAGAATGAGACAGAAAATACGGTGGATATTTCGCGTCAGCACATAGCCAGTGTAGCGTCACAAATACCCCTACAAACTTGACACACACACACACATATTGGACAGGAAAACCGGCATAGGTAGAGAATGAGACGCTCTTCTGACACCTGTGACCCCAGAACAGAACACACGAGCAGAAACACACAACAACAAGAAGAAGAGGAAATGGAGACGACATAGAGATAGATAGAGAACAGTGAAAAACACACACATGAAATAACTGATGCACTTGGCACTTAGGTAAATCACACACACAGACACACACACACACAGACAGACAGACAGTTTTGATATGATTAATGGATGGAGCATCTAGCAACAGTCTCCACCAGTCAACACGTGATTTATCACAGCGTGTGTGTGTGTGTGTGGGATTAGATTGCCTATATCATTGACAAATTAATATAACTAAGAAGAAACATGTTGCACCACAAATATAACATTAACAAAATAAATAAGCAAACGTGAAATGGGAAGAGCTATAAATACTGCATCACTTGCAAGCCCCATGAGACTTGCTAATTTAGAAAAACACACACACACAAACAGAGAAGAGTAAAGATAATCAGAGAGTAACAAAAAAAGAGTGTTGCGTTTCGACAAGCAAAGCAAAACATGCAGAAACCAACTATCAAACTGTTTCTTTTGACCAACTCAGTCAGTTTACAGCGCAGAACAGATAGAGTGATGTTCTAAACGAGAAAAAGCAGTGAGAAAAACGACACACAGAGAGAGAGACAGAGATGAACAAGCGTGTGAAGAATGAAAAAGTTGTTCCGCTTGATCGTGATAACAACATAGCGATGAGACTGCGATGTAGAAGAAAATTGGATGGAACATACACTGACACACACACACAAACATGCACACAGACAGACAGACAGACAGAAGCAATGACACATGGGATAACTTTACTGCTCCCATGCTGCTCACGCGCTCCACACGCAAACCGTTCACGCAAACTGCTCAAGAATTGACACACACACACACACACAAACCTAGAAGAGAAGGGAGAGAAAACGGTTGCTTGTGTTGTACAGCTCTCTCGCGATCACCCAGTTACAAGAACGTCACATCAACTTCGCCAGCCAAAAACAACAACAACACTACAATGAATAATGCAGCAACTGACATTAACAAAAATCTGGACGGTTGTCACGAAAAACAACAACAATAACAATAACAATAACACATGGTAACTACAGCATGTTGTTTAAGAAGCCATCAAAAACTGTCTGACTCTCGCTGGAAACGCTCAAATAACACTAAAAACCTCGGTGCGCAACCGTGAAAATCACGTGAGATAGCATAATACGTACCTCTGGGAAATATTGCACACGAGTTCGTCACATATAACAAGCGAAAGAAACACTGAATTTCTTGCATTGCATTAAACATGTCTTATCTACAAGGGTGTTCAACAGTTGACCGATAAAATGGCAGCGAACACAGCAATGTAGAGAATTAAACAAAGAAGGAATAGTGTGAAAGTCATTGAAAACCCTGCTATAATCACAAATACGCCTACATCCGACATCACACACATGATTACTGCGTAATAGGGTGGATATATTCAGAGCCGTAGCAACCGCCCCCGTACCCCCCGGCCGGGGGGGGGGGCCGAGTGTTGAGGGGCCCCGTTGCTTCACGTATGACATTAAAATTTATCATATTATGTATAGCCTTTACCTTTTTGCTCAGATGTTTTCACCTGAGCTTGTATTATGTGATTATGTAATAAATTCATTATTAGATGGTTTATTTATAATGGGGGCCCCAAGTGTTGCCTTCGGGAGGGGCCCCAAGTGTTGCCTTCGGAGGGGCCTCATAAGTCATCGCAACGGCTCTGGATATATTTCTACCTTTTTTTCGGAAATTCACCTAGTGTCAAATAGCAATATATGCAGTTTTTAATGCTGATTCCGAAAATATATGTTTTATTGCAATTAATCAGAAACCCGTTCCCAGAAATCCAGTTGAATTCATACATAGTGTGTGTATACGCGTATATACACACTTCCTTGATGCCAAGGAAGGTTTGGAGAGGTTGAACCCCACAAAAAATGTACCAAATCTCCCCTCCCATACTGAGCCCCTAAAAAATCCTGACATCCTAACATCCTAAAATCTTCTCAGTGTCTGTATGTGTCTGTGTATCATTGTGTGTGTGTGTGTGTGTGTGTGTGTGTGTGTCAGTGTCAGTGTGTCAGTGGCAGTGTCAGTGTGTGTGTGTCTATGTGTCAGTGTGTCAGTATGCCAGTGTCAGTATGTGTGTCTATATGCCAGTGTGTCAGTGTCAGTATGTCAGTATGCCAGTGTCAGTATGTGTGTCTATGTGCCAGTGTGTCAGTGTCAGTGTGTCAGTATATGGAACATACTGTGCGGGAGCACCGTAACAGTCCTGACACCGCCACTGGGATACACATAATGTGTCAGTATGTGTCAGTGTCAGTGTGTCAGTGTCAGTATGTGTCTGTATATGTGTGTGTCTCATTGTCAGTGTCAGTGTGTATGTGTCTATGTGTCAGTGTCAATGTGTGTGTATGTCTATGTGTCTGTGTGTCAGAGTGAATGTGTATCTATGTGTCTATGTGTCAGTATGTATCAGTGTCAGTGTGTCAGTGTCAGTGTATGGAACTTACTGTGTGGGAGCAGCGCCGGGAGGAGCCGGCGTGTACATGGCTCCTGAATGATGCTGTGGTACTGGTGGAGGTCGTGATGTGAGTGATGGAGGAGGAGGAGGTAGCGGAGGAAGAGGAGGAACTGCCACTCCTGCTGGTGTATTAGTCACCACCGTGGTGACCTCATGTTGCGGAGGAGGAGGAGGTGGAGGTGGTAGAGGTGGTGGTGGTGGTGGAGGTGGTGGGGTGAAGTCCCTCGTGCTGCATTCTGGTGGAGGTGGTGGGGGTGTAGGTGTGGGTTCCCGCGGAGAACAGTACCTGAACAACAACATTGAAACAACACATCACCATACACATTTTCACATAGCACCACAGATTTGCTCCAACATTTCAACAACTTGGTCATCATTAGGGCTGTCAAAAAAGGAACCCAAAAAGCAGAAAAAGTAATTGTTTCGATAAAAAAGTACCCTAAAGGAGTAAACTAAGAATATCTTATGATCATTCAAAATATCAATTTGTTGTTTGCACTTCTCAACGAAGAAAATACATCAGTCGCTTTTGTACCACCCTCTCTCCGATTTGGTACTATTCTCCCACCCTCTCTCCGATTTGGTACTATACTCCCATCCTCTCTCCGATTTGGTATCATTCTTACAACAAACCATCGAGAGTGACTCAACATTGTTAGGTTATCGTAGCCTTGTAACATCGCAAAAAGGAGTATAATCCTAAGGAGTACCAAAATTTAAGTAAAAAGTCAAAAGAGGTGAAATATACTACTTGCTAATGTAAATATGTTAGTAATGATCTCAACAATGTTCTGTATACTATTTGAGTGGGCCTTTTGTGAGAAACACTATCACATAAGCACATATATTCTCATCTACTTAATGTTCATCTTTCTTTAGGTAGAAGGCCTTCTACATAAGGCCAAGAACAATCGCTGGGTTATTTTGCGACGGTGGTTATGCGTGTGTGGTCTGCTATGGCGATAGAGTGTGTGTGAGTGTGTGAGTGTGAAAGAGAGAGAAACAGGAGCGTTATGTGATCCATTTCATTCTTCCTCATTTCCTATTACGGCAAATCTAGCATTTGATAAGTCATATTTGATTCATGCCCATGACGGAGGGGTAGAAGCAGAACTTATCACACCATATTTGCTTTCTATCTTTTTACTAGCCAAGCACAGTTGACCGTAGAACACAAGAGTAATTTTCTCCTCGTACCTATAGTCTCAAACATGGTCGTTTTAGACTCCCAAGTCTACAAGAACAAAACGCGAAAGTTTTGGTAACATGAATAAAACCTGGACAGTATGGAAATCGATTAAGCTTAATGAAACCATCTTATGAAAATTAAATAACATATTTAATTAATTTTAATATTTATTTAATATTTAATATTAATATTAAAATTAATAATTAAATAAAATAAAATATATAATATAATATAATTAAATTAATAAAAAATTAAATATTAATATTTAATATTTATTTATAATATTTAATACATATTTAATTTAAATTTAACTTTATGAAATTCCTCTTTGACCCTCAGTGTTCCATCTAGTGCAGTGGTTCCCAACCTTTCTCGCTCTGCGACCCCTAGGATAGATCCGGAGGGATCCATGACGTCCCAGTAAACAATAAGAGAAGTGAGAAAAACACCTTTATACTGAATTATGATCACATTCAATACTTAAATGTCATTGCTATTGAATTTATTCGAAAAATACAAAGAAAAAACTTCAGGTGTTCATAACATGGAATTTTGTGCACATTTTGACTCTGTCTGTGCTCCAATCACAATGATACTACGGACCACGTAAAAACAAGGGAGTAGATGATATATTATGTGTGTGTGTGTGTGTGTACTCACATAGTTGTACTCACCTAGTTGTACTACAGGATATGAGCTAAGCTAGTGATGTCCCGTCTCTTTTCCATAATTTATCTAACATATTTTTGAAGGAACTTAAATTTCTAGCTTCAACTATTTTGCTGTCTAATTGGTTCCATTGATCTACGCTCCTAAACGGGAAACTATACTTTTTACATCTTTTCGACAACGTGTGTGTGTGTGTGTGTGTTCTGCTTACTGGTAGGACCTCGGAAGTTGGCTAGGTCCAGGCGATGAACTGGACTGCAACAGTGACGCCACTCCTGAAGACCTCGAAGATCGAGAAGAAGACGGTAGAACAGCAGGAGGAAGCGCTTGAGAGTTTTTACCTCGTGATGGAGGTGCACTGCCTTCAGCAGAATCTACAGATGTCGAGACCGGATGAGCAGTAGCGATGGCAGCAGAAATACCAGATGATCTAGGAGGGCTGGATGAAGAAGCAGAATCAGCGAGACGAGCTTGTTTCCCCGCCGGAGGAGGTGGGGTGCTCACAGCAGGACATTTCCTCTTCAAATTCTCCTTTTTGCTTGGAGTATCTGATCCCGGACGTGAGAAAATGATAAGTTGCAAGAGAGAGAATCCCACACAGTACATCTCCTCATTGGAGTGACAAGACAAACACATGATCTATACTAACTTCGTGACCAAAAATTATTCATCAATTAGCAATTTTTAACAAGGCAAAAGTCACTTTTTATACAAGGCACGTGAAAAAAACTAACAAATGTTTGATTGTTTGAAACACGCAATGGATCTCGAAGAAAAGTGGTCAAATCGATTACTGAAAAAGTGCTTGAAATATCAACCAAAATAAGTTGGTTTTATAAAGACAAAAAACACAAGGGGACACAGGGCAGCGCTCACCTTGAGCAGATTTCTGATGATCTGTCTGTTTGCGAGGGGTGGACGGAGAATTACTGCTACTAACACCCCCACTGCCACATGCAACAGACCCACTTCCGCTTCCGGTGTTGGAGTTGGACGTGACTGCTGCTGCAATGGCAGGAACTCCACTAGTGTACCCCCCTGGTCCTGTTCCACTACCTCCTCCTGGTCTGTTACCCTGAGTGTACAAGTCTAACACCTGGTGACACACATCTGAAACACAACATTCACAACTATTGATGTACTTTGTGTACGTGTGTGTGTGTGTGTGTGTGTTTGTGTGTGTGTGTGTGTGTTTGTGTGTGTGTGTGTGTGTGATTCTCTCTGTCTGTGTGTATTTTTATGATCAAGATGCATGGAGATTGCATATAACTTTCACTCTCTTCCCATTTTGACCTTGTATATTGATCTCAATAATAATAATAATTATTATACAAGTATACACGTGACTAAAAACCTAGCAGTACCTCTGAAATAGCTGAAACAATAATAAAAAGTTGGGATAATTCTCGAGAAAAATATCAGCTGATTAAAAAATTTGCCAAAACTCGTGCTTAACACCAGACGAAGACCCCACCAAGTGTTTAACTAATTAAGCTACGTCAAATGCAAACAAAGACCAACACACAAACACACGTGTGTGTGTGTGTGTGTGTGTGTGAGTGTGTGTGAGTGTGTGTGTGTGTGTCAGTGTGTCTATATTTGCATTGTCGTGTAAATCTCATAAACCAAGTAGACTCGACATAAACGAACGAATTTACAGATGGCATATAGAATTACAGAATTAAGCATATATATATATTACACCCAAAATTACACATAGATATACAGAACTTCTTCCAGCATGCGCACACACGCTGCTATCGAAACAATTACTAATTAAAACACACACATTTTAAAAAGCACAAACAACTGAGAAAAAACAGAGGTACACACGCCAACAATTAACGTGAATTATAATTGGCCATTGAAAAAACAACTGTTTATACTCGACTAACTCACAAAGCACAATAAAATTGGCTGATCAAATTATCAAAATGCCAATAACACACACACACATACACACACACACACACATACATACATGTACGGCTTCCGGAAGACAATTAGCAATATAATTAGTCCAGTTAATGGTTAATTGGTTAGTTGAAACACAACACACACACACACACACATCAACCTGTTAATTGTTACCTGATGAAATAAAATTGCTGAAAGAACAAACATTAATATTTATGCTGGCACAGAAAAAAGTCCAGTTCCACACAAAAAATGACAAATATTGTTTTCTTGACAATATTCGGCCTTGAAATGAAAGTTTTTCTTTATTAAATACACTCTATCTCTAATTCATATACGAATTGCGAAACACGTGAATATGAAAATAATTCTCCCTACAAAAACGCTCACCGCTCACGTAATATGTGTATGCGTGTATGTATGTGTGTATGTATGTGTGTATGTGTATGTGTGCGTGTGTGTGTATATATGTAAAACATAAACTCATTCACTCATCCGAAAATATGTTAATATTAATATGAAAATGGGTTCGCACACACACAAACAGTGTAGAAGACAATAACAATGAAAAAATATATACAACGTGCAATATTGAGAAAGCATCCTTCAACAAAAATACACAAGTAATTAGACAGTAAATAGTTAGCATTACAGACAACTATAGAAATACAAACACACACACACACACACGAACATACCAAACATACACAATCGCATAGAAACAGTTTCGTAGACTTAATTAGCATCCAATTTATGTATGTGTGTGTGTGTGTGTGTTAACGGACATGAAGCCTGTGAGCGTTGCAGCATGATGCACACACACAGACACAAACAAACACACACACGAACAGACACACACGAACAGACACACAAACAGACACATGCACAGGCTAGACAAGATTGATTGAGTGAGACAAGACAGGAGACAGACACACACACACACACACACACACACACACACACAGAAAGAGAGAGAGATTGGGATCTGGGATGTGATGAACGAGCCCCCCATCACTACTGCTCTGATAGCACGTGCATCGTCCACGCTTAATGACACTCATGCAATCACTGCACCCATACCTTGACATGCACTAACACACACACACACACACACACACACACACACACGCACACACATATATATATCTATAAATATACACCGAAAACTTATATTTGAGCAGCATGTTCTATGGTGTCGCTCTATATTTCTCAACTAGCTGGTGAAAATTTTGAGAAAGATACCGT
Source organism: Sacculina carcini (assembly GCA_916048095.2). Lineage (NCBI taxonomy): Eukaryota > Metazoa > Arthropoda > Thecostraca > Sacculinidae > Sacculina > Sacculina carcini. Next base: position 8,497,966 of record OU696580.1, on the reverse strand, counting down.
CAATTTTATGGACAAGTAAAAAACCAGGTGACGCTTGTATATTTATTTAACATAATACACAAATACAGGATGATAATTAGTGATAATTAATCACAAATTCACTATTAAAAATCAGTCAGTCGTAACTATCATCAAACAAGATAAAAATTCATCAAAGTGACGTTTAATTAGAGCTTTTACGGTGAATGGTTTAATAAAAGAATGAATGTGTGTGTGTGTGTATTTCTTAATAATATACAACAGTGGCAATGTTAGTTGAGCCACTAAATTCTTGAACATGGGTATAATATCAGATTGTTATACGACACAATATAATTGTGTATGTGTATGTATGTAAATGTGTGTGTATGTGTATGCTTGAACTGTGCTATACTGTTTGATTGAACTATTTCTCTACCCAGACGGTTCCATATATCTATACACCAACTTGGGAAACTGTACTTCTTCATATCCCTTAATACCCGGGTTTGCTGTAGACATTTATTGTGTCCCCTATGGTCCCTCGTACTCCAAACCACCCAATCTTTCCTATCAAATCGCTCCATACCAAGGCTGTGCTTGAAAACGTTTATTAAATCCCCCCTTAACCTTCACTTTTCCAGTGATGACAACGCAATTTTCTCTAACCTTTTTTCATAATTCAACGAACTCAATGATGTTAACAGATAAGTCGCTATTTTTTGGACTTTCTCTAACCTAGCGATATGTTTGTGTGTGTGTGTGTGTGTGTGTGTGTGTGTGTGTGTGTGTGCGTGTGTGTCCTGTCTTCCTACAATTGTCGAAATATTTCTTCTGAACATATAAATTCTTAACCCCATTGGTTGATGTATTTGTCAGCGGTAAACTGTATTTTTGAATGTATCTTTTTTATCTCTTCTTATAGATAAGCTGATTGTAATTTAGCCTTTTGAATGTTGCAAATTTCAACATATTTGTATTTTCAATTTGTTTTTTTGCCAGTCAAAAATCGGTATATTTATATAATATCTCCTCTTTTTCTTCTATTTCTCTACTATACCAATTTTCTTTACTACTTCTTACTATTTCTATTACTATTACTTACTATTACTATTTTCTTTACTATTTCTATATTTCTTTACTATTTCTCTATTACTATACCTCTATTTCTTCTAGACTTTCTCGTACTACGTTCTATCCTTAGTTTCTATATGAATGTATTTCACTGTATATGAGTGTAATACACACTATATATATAGACAGCTTTTGTCTCTACATATTTCTATGTGTACGTGTGTGTGTGTGTGTGTGTGTGTGTGTGTGTGTGTGTGTGTGTGTGTGTGAGATACCTTCAAGCAGTTCCATGGACATATCCTCGACTAGCATGTCCCACCATCTTAAATGATGACTATGTCGTCCCACCCAATCAACCACTTCAAATTTGCTCAGCTTTCCGGCCAAGTACATCAAAGCAATCGCTACACATACACACACACACACACACACACACACACACACACACACACACACCAGCCACAACAATATTAGAAAGGACCAAACATTCGACATATTTCGACAGACTGACAGAAAGCTGGGTTTGACAAGGCTAGAAAATAGGAGAGTTAGAGGAGATTTGATCTCAGTTCACTTAGATTTCTTACGGGAAAAAAAACAAGTTGAAAATCACAAGTTGTTTGAATTTTCCAAGTCTAATAGAAATAATCATTTTGGCCTTCAAGAACACAGCAATAAAAAGCCCGTTTATAAATATAATTTCCCAAATAGAGCTTGATAGAAAGATGGAATAAATTACCAAGCGACATTGTTAACATCAACCAACAACACAATTGTTCAAGAAGAAATAGGACTTGACTGGAAGGAGGCAGTTACGTGCCTGTCTGACTCATTACTGTGCCCATACTACTAGTAAGAACAACTAGTAATAACACACATACACATAATTCCAGAATAACAAAGTCTACAGTATACACGAAGAGACTGGGAAAGAGTAATCTGTATCTATATTAAAAGAAAGAAGAGAATGGATAGATCTGATAATTATTTTAAAATGTTTGACCGGCAGGGAAGACATTCAACATGAGAACTTTGTCAATTTGTCCAAGTCAAAATGGAGAGGAAACCAAAGAAAACTTTTACAAAACAAAACTGATAGAGATGTGGAAAAATTCAGCTAATTCCTAATAGAATTATATACGACAGTTGGCTATGAATTACGGACAAACCAAATAATTGTGAACGGCGTGAAAAGTACGGAAAAGTATGATACAATTGGACTGAAGTGTTTTACACTCTTTCCTGCTTACTACAACTCGGTGAAATACACACACACACTGACACACACACACACTCACTGACATACAGGGGTGATTTAATCAACGTTTTCAAGTACAGCACAGGCAAAGACAAACTGGATAGAAAAGGTTGGGCAGTTTGGAGTCTGAGAGAGATTGAAGGGAACACATAATAAATGTCTTAGGCAGACCAGAGTAGTTATAGGGATATAAGAATGTATAGTAAACCAAATATGTGTATGTGTCGACATTTGGAATAGTATAGAAAAGGATGTGTAGTGGAATCAAACAGTATTTCGTCAATTTAAGCGTAGATTAGACATAGCAGTGGGTTTTTTGGAGACAGCACAGTCTTGCTCATCTCCTGTATACTACAACTAGTGAGTGCACACACAAATTAAGATTATAACATATCAAATAAATTAAACAAAAACAAACGTGATATTTTCGTGATAATGTCCAAACAAACGTGATATGCTTGCGTAGGCATTCCCTTCTTTTTAATCAACTTTCTCTATATGACATTCCATTATGAGCGATTCTATTCTGCTCCATTCATACCCCTGATATTGGTATGTCAGTCCTAGAGGCTGTGTGTTTCTTGTCATCCCTGGTGAGCGCTTCTTTGTGGTGGTGCATACGTAATACGTGCACGTGGTTCGTGGCATAAATACTAGCATACATATTGAATATCATCACTGGGCGGTTCGATTGCGTTAAAAGCACGAGATTATTCGACAGAAAAAATCGCGATAATTCCCAGCTGACACGCAGCACGTCACTTTCACTTAGAGTGTGGCATGTGATTCAGCTCACGTGCAACCACCAAATATCGCCCAATGGAATCAACCAATGTGTGTGAGGCGCCGAGTGAGCGAGCGCGCGACACTGCATTAATCATAATTGTGAAGCACGAGCCGGGCCAGAATATACACTCAAACTCACACACACACAAATACTGTTAAATTCTTCTGATCTTGAATTTTTTCACCACAAAAAATACAATGAACCAAACGCCGAAATACACGAATAAAAATACACCATAAAAGACGATAAAGTAGAAATAAATTTATGGATTGGCAAAATGGATTCAAATCAAATGGATTGGCAAAATGGAAAGATATGGAATTAAACTGGTATGTTTTCATATTTGGTTAGCATATATTTCCATACCCAGTTACCAGATGGGAATACAATTTCCACACGACAAAGCACAATTGATTTTGGACACGCACACACAATATGATTCAAACTTGGAGCAGTACGTAGCAAAACTGCACCAATACCAATAGTTTGACTTCAGACTGGCGGCATGAATACGAAAACGGGAGAATAGGGGATAACGAAGGAGAATAAGGAACTCATGAATAATTCTCCACCAGTCTAGCTGACTAAGCAATGGCAAATCAAGTAGCGCAGAGAGAAAATCCCATTTTGCCTACATTGGCATAATAAGAAAATGGCTCAGACACACACACACACAGAGAGAGAGAGAGAGAGAGAGAGAGAGAGAGCAGTAATGTGGTGCAGAATGACGAAAGAAAGCGGACCAATTGAAAAAGCCGTATTGACGCAAAATAGACGCTGAATAGAGGCAAAATTGGGATCTACTACCGTCTTAGCCAACGAACCATTTTGGCCAAACGCTCAGCGGACGAAATACGATGCGATGAATATCGACATTGGCTAAAATTTTACATGTTGTGAGTGCATCTGACAGTGGCGTATCTAGTGACTGAAAGTTAAGCGAAAACTAACCTAACCTAACCAAACCTAACCAAGGCTAATCTAGCGATTTGTTTGTGTTCAAAAATTTGAAAGCCACTGAGCTACATACAACTGAGTAAAGATTGGCCAAAATAGTCACTCGCTTAACTTTCAGTCACTAGATACGCCACTGTCAGATATACTCACAACATGTAAAATTTTAGTCAATGTCGATATTCATCGCATCGTATTTCGATCGCCGAGCGTTGGCCAAAATGGTTCGTTGGCTAAAACGGTAGTAGCCCCCCAAATTGAGCAGAAATGTGTGTCACATTGAACAGGCACGCATGCATGCGCCGAGAAGCATCAAGTCCAGCGTAATGTGTCGGCAGATCAAATAGATTAGTCGAGAATGAAGGAGGAAGAAGGCGATATTAATGTAATAATAAATCAATAAACACTGGAGCATAACACTGGGGTCAATGCCCTTTCATTATTAAAAACCCAAAACAATGCCCTTGCATTACTATTATTATTATTATTAATTACAGGCAAATACAGTAGCATGGGGGAAGAGTGCAAGTGCACTATTAACACCATGCGGTGTTCTCATGTGTACTGGAAGCTAACAAAAAATATATATAGATAGTATGAGAAAAAGATATCCGTATTTTCTCAAAACTATATTTTTAAAATATACCACGTAGTATCACCCAGTCTTGCGCGAGATACAAATAGAAAAGCACGATTTACACACACACAAGTTACGCATCATAATACGAGAAAAGTTCAAAGAGAAGAAATGAACAAAGAAAAAAGAAGAAGGAATACAAGAAGGAATACCCCTTGACCCACTTCTGATCTATTTTATTATTTTACTATTTTATTTATACCCAGTTTTCTGATCTATATAAGAAATTTCGCATGTGCGATATACATTACATTTATGTAGATTATATAGAAAATAACAGCTCTAAACTAACGATGCAGCCTTGATTTCGGAAGTTAGCACGTAATCGGAAGACCAACCTGGGTGTTCTACAAAAACAGTGTCCAGAACTACTTCAAATAATGCCAGAAATGCATAATTATGGGTGAGTCCTTGTATATATAGAGAAAGACTAATTGAACAGGGTTTGTTTGGTTTAAACCATTTGGTTTAAACCAAGTGGTTTTTTTTATAAAAAAAACATTTTGTTAAATTGTTTTTGTTGACAGAAATTATTCTTCTCATATAGGATTGATCAAATATTTTCAGAATTAGTAAATGAGTTCATTATTACAGTTTCAAATCGTCATAAATATTACTTTTTGACATGATTTTATGGGTTCACACGATATGGGAAACATTTATATTAACATTTTTTATTTTTGCTGGGGAAACATTGTAGTTGGTATTTATGAGAAATCCTAAATATTTACGACAAAACAATTGAGTTTCTATTAAAAACACTATTTTTAGAAACCTCTGAGTTAAAAAAACTGTGTTTACTCTGAAAACAAACATGAATTAACTTCCATGGACAAAACGATTTTTGTCACTAGGTTTTCATAAATAAGGCCACTGGGTATTTGGTTTGGACTTTGCGAACATATGTGGGTGTTTAAAATCGACTGTTTTCGCAATTGGAAGCGGTTTTAAACTTCCGTTACCTATAGATGCTACAAGGTGAAATTCAAGATCCCGTGTGTGCATTTTTATGATTATATTTTCATCTTTTTTAAATATTTACAAAACTCTTGGTAAATGGTACTGAAATATGTTTAAGTATATACTAAATAGCATGGTACAATCCTTTTTTGATCTGTGTGTGCAAAGTATAAAAAACCAAATAAAAAAAACATGGTTTTTGGGTTCTTTCAAACCCTGCTAATAAATAAGTATAAGCAGGGTTTGAAAAAAACCTGCTAATACACATTTATTGTGTATACTGCTATGGGAAGTGGATCAGCGGGATTACTTATTGAACTCCCTCATACTTGCTTTCAACTAATCCTGGAGGTGTCGCAAAAACACAATCACGTGCAGCGAATATTGCGTTCAGTTGTACAGTGTCAATTGAAATGCAAAGCCGAAAATACCCACGAGCGCGCGCGCGCGCGATAATGAGAAAGGAAAGGAAAAAACTATTGCTTTTCTTTGTTCTGCCAACTAGACGCAAATAACAAGGTATTATTGGATCAAACACACGCGCGCGCGCACACAACACAACACAGCGAGATAACCTAGTAAGGAGGCCTGAGTGTGTACCCGATACAAAGCAAAGAAACGCACACACACACACACACACACACAGAATAACACAATCCTATTGAGATGCAGACTACAATGGCACCAATAGTGACTGAGTGTGTGTGCAAGCGCGAGAGAAAATTGTCTGATAACCGGCGTGAAATCAAATAGAATAGCAGCACGTTTCAAAGCAGAAACTCGATGAATAGCCCCCTCCCCCTCTCTCACTGTGTGTGTGTGTGTGCGTGTCCGCTCTAGAAAGACACTCAAAAGCATCTGGTGAAACCAAACACTGGCACGCGCACAAACAACTGTTGTGAACGAAGTTGGTAAGTTGGCCTTTGACTAACTCCCAATAGATTTAGCCTTAGAGTGGAGAACACCGATTCTATCTCGATTCTATCCCGATTCTTCTGGCTCAAGGCTGAAAGCACGGAGCCAACACGCAAAATGCTCATCTCATACTCGAATTACAAACAGAAGAAAATCCAACGATAGCGATCAAAGAGGAAAAGCTTCAAATGAAACCGGTTAAAAAAGTTGAATGCCTCAAGTGACAGCTGCTACACGGGAAGAAGTCGAAGCTTATGAACACACAGGTGTGCCCCGTGCAGCTCGCTGCCACCGCAGAACCAACCCTCTCCACGCTATGACGCCACAAGAACGGGAGATGTATTAGAGAGGGTCGTCTCCCCAGAATGCATGACACAACACATGACTGATATCTGGTACCATCATTTCCTGCTGGGTGGACAGGGACTGTTGGATTATAGGGGCTGTTGGATTATATAATTCACCCAAAGAAATTCTCCTCCGCCGGGTTTTGAACCACAAACCTCCCGCTTGTGAGGAGGTACAATATTCACATTGTACAATATTCACTGTTTGATATAAAAAATGCCGCAAGAATTTGTTCCCCTGTGTTATCAATGGTTTATAAATAATAAAATTATCAATAGTTATGTTTTCCTAGTAACCCGTATCTGAACTGCAGTGAATTCAAGCGAATGAAATACTTGTGGATCTGGAAGACATACTGGCAAATAATATGTAATAATATGGGGGTATGGCACCATATTCGACAATCCATTTGGGGTATGGAACCTGACACCTTACCAACTTACTTACCTCACTCCTACTCACACACCTTACTTAACTATTCCGGAGCTAGACAAGCTGATTTGTCACTGTGCTGAAAGAACTTTGTGAGAAGGAATCGAACACACTCGCGAATACACTGGGGGTAAAGATGTTGTAGGAGAGACAAAGATGATCTATTGGTACACGATTTATAATATCCGTATAAAATATATACATATATATAATGTGTATCTATGTATTTCTACATATCCATATAAGCACATTGTTGGTGCCTGTAAGTTTTGGAGAATTTCTGGAGATATCATTGCATCTGGAATGTCTAGATTTTAAGAGTAGTCTCGACTAAATTCCACGAGAAAACCAAAATAAATATAAGCCCGATATTGTGTGTGTGTGTGTGAAATTTCTCCAGAAAGAGAATATGAGGAAAGATGATAAAATATAAAATGGTACATAACTAGGCTGACTTTCACTGCAAGCTATGAATTAATTATTCGCTAACAAGTGAAATCTGCCAGTTCTAACAGACCGGAAATGTGTATTAAAAAGAGAAAAAAGCGGACAATCATTAAAATTAGTAAAAAATAAACTATAAATGAGAAAAATAAATAAAAAAGATGTACTGGGATATAAGCCAGCTTGTGAGTGAAACAGGAAAAATCAGAAATCCAACAGAATTCATCAAAGACGATAATATAATTGACGAATTAGACGGATAACAGGCGCTGCACTAAACAAAGCACGTGCGAAACACAAAACGTTTGCAATAAAGGCCAGTGGAGACTGCAATAGAGAGAGTGCACGACCGGTTTATAAGACAGCAGTAATGTAACAGCCACCAGGCACCCATGCAACGCACGCACTAGCACTTTCAAACATACTCCAGTATGCAAAGCAGGAAATCGTGCCAAATTCACGTGACAATTGACGTCAACAACAGCAGCAGCCACGGTGCAAATATAATTGATATTCAAGACCCGCGCTGTTTTCGTTCAGCAATCAAACATAACATACACCAGCCCACAGGAGCGCGTGAGCATACCTCACGTGCATACACAACACCCCACCCACACCAATAACCTACTAGCATAGTGAATATGTAGCCAGCATAATGTGATAAATATATAAGCGAAATTCTAATATCGCTTTAATATAACTTATAAATAACTTTATAAAGCGAATAAATTATATAATAAATGAATAACCAACAGGGCGTAGGATTGTGTGTGTATGTATGTGTGTGTATGTGTGTGTGTGTTTTAATGTGTAAATAATCTGTTATTAAAAATCATCAAGCTTATAACAGCAGCCCTGCCAAAATGTTATCACGTGATTTCAACTGATATATTTTCTAATCAAATTTTCACTAGCCATGTATTAATAGCATATATACAGTTCGTGTCAGATTAGAAGATTCCTGTAGTTTTTACAAAAAGAACCATTCTTACCAATAATTTCCGGCTCCCATTGTAGCGATAGAGTTGTACACAACGAATCATTGACAAACGTCCAAGCCATTTGTACACATTTGTGCAGCTTGGCCTTATCACCTATAAACAAACACAAACACACACACACACACACATACACACGGACAAACACATACAGGGTGCTCCAAAAGTCTTAGGTACATTTGAAGTGTGCATACCTACTTAACTACGAATGTTAGTAGGATAAACGTTGTGCCGTTTTAAACGCTAATCACATAAAGTGTTTTGTGTGTAAAATCAAGAAGTTTTATGTTTATTTTCAGACGGATTAATGGCATTCATTCAACCAGAAAAAACGTTTGTGTTTGTGTGTGCTGAATTTGCAAAATCTGTGAAATTTTCCTTGCTATATACGACGGAAGACGTATTAGAGAGGGCCACCTCCCCAGAATGCATGACACAACACATGACTGATATCTGGTACCATCATTTACTGCTGGGTGGACAGGGGCTGTTGGATTATAGAATTCGCCCTAAAAGAAATTCTCCTCCGCCGGGATTTGAACCACGGAAGGTAAGTATTTATGATAACAATAATTCGAGTAAACTGACAACCAAGTATAGAGACACATGCCACCCTGTGTGGATCTACTAGCCACAATAACTACATCAACTGCGGTTCTTGTCGCTACTCAATATGATTAGAGATAATAATTTCAAACGTCAATGAGCAGTTGCAATAAACGTGTTCGTGCAACATTTACACGCCGAATAATTTGCAACACAAAATCATTATCAATTTCGTGAGATCATTGCATGCAACTACACGGTAGCTTTGCAATGCAATTAAATACCACAAATTAGACATAAATGGACAAACACAAACACACATACATAAGACGCTTAAATTAGCAGACACCATATATACGCAGAGGCATAGCTAGGTCATCTGTTCTGTATGTTTGCTGGGGTAACATAGTACTGAAACAGATACTGTGCGTTTCAACAAGACTATATTCATTGAATCACATATTTATTGTTGATTGTTGTTATTTATTGAGCAGTGTGGGCGGAGTGTGACATTATGCAGTGTTATCGAATTAATTGTTTATTTTTATATATTTATTATTTTCTCTTCAAACTCTCTTTCTTTGTGGAATTTTTTTATTTTCGAACTTTCTTTCTCTCTACATCTTTTTGGTGAGCTTCCAGTACACATGGGGCCACCGCAGGGTGGTAATAGTGCACTTGTACTCTTCCCCAATGCTACTGGATTTGCCTGTAATTAATAATAATAATAATTTATAGATTTAGCAAGCCCATAAGTCGATATATATAGTTTTTTATTTATCCCTGCTGATTGGTGAAAGATATTTGATCAGTATATATATATATATATATATATATATATATATATGTGTGTGTGTGTGTGTGTATGTGTAGGTGTGAGGGTGAACGAACAACGCAATGAAGACAGACAAAAAAAATTTCACTGACGAAATTAAACTCTGCTAACATGTGTACTACTCATACACACACACACACACACACACACACACACACACACACACACACACACACACACACACACACACAACATCAATGCTTTGACACTGATTAAATTGTCATGACAATCGAGTGAAAAGCGAAAGCCAACACACACACACGGACACACACACACAGACAGACAGACAGAGGCACAATAACATGAGCACAATGTGAGCAAATTGGTGTAGCATGTCAAGTAGCACACAATGTACCAGACGTGATCAAGCACAGTGACCCAGGTCAGGTCACCGGGGTGAAGGTCTATTGCCTGCTAAAAATAGACGATCAATTCTAGAATAAATTACATGGTAGCAATGCAATTAAACATCCCTCAAGAATTATGCTGAATATTCACGAGTATAATGATACATGTACTCGTCTATGACTGACCTATATGTTTAACATTGTCTAGTAATATACTAGTGGTTCTCAACCTTTTTTCTCTCACTGATTCCCCACTTCTTAATGAGCCATCTCATCTTCATTATCCACACAACACATCAACACTGATAAAACAACAATGGCGACTTGGCTAGCCTCAAATATTCTGACACAAACGAATTTTGCACAATGCTCGTGCATAATGTTGTGTACATCCTCCAAAAACTAAAATTAACCAATTTGGGTTGAGAAAAATACACATACAAAATGTATGACAATAGTAAATCTGCAAAAACCATGAGTGATTAAATAAATAGATAAATAAAGTGACAAACCTTTAAGACACTTGGCGTATTTGAGCAGATATGCGTACGGATGTTCCACCTGCAGGTCAAATTTGATTGTCTGCAACAAAATTCTCTCCATCGTCATAACCTCCTCCTGCACGTACAAACACAAATAATATATATTATTATTATTATTAATTACAGGCAAATCCAGTATCATGGGGGAAGAGTGCAAGTGCACTATTACCACCCTGTGCGGTGGCCTCATGAATACATAATATAATCTTGTATATAAATCATCCTAATAATAGCAAATATTACTAGATAAACATTTCCTCTTATATTTCAACGAATCACTCCAGCACTGTACAAGTATAAAAATCTCTTAAACCTCGCTCAAAACGGAATTGTGTGTGTGTTTGTGTGTTTGTTTGTGTGTGTATATGTGTGTGTGTGTGTGTGTGTGTGTGTGTTTGTGTGTGTGTGTGTTTGACACGCTAATCACACAAACACACAGACATATATCTCCCTTGATGAAATAATTTCCTCTTGAAGACAGTGCGTGTGTATGTGCGTGTGTATGTATGTGTGTGTGTAAGTGTGTGTATATACGTGTGTGTGTGTTATATTTATGTGTCTGTTTACAATGTCATAGGCCGAATGGCAAAGAGAAAGAGAGACAGAGAGAGAGAGTGTGTGTGAGAGGAAAATATTGGTCACTAGAGAACTACACATCCAACACAGGTACACAACAACACACATGACAAGTTTCCATCAACACATACACACATACACACACAAACGAACATAAATACACATACACACACAAACGAACACACACACATACTCGTACACAAGCACCTATACCACTCACTTGATATGTAACAACTATCTAATTGTCTGTGCGTGTGTATGTGTGTGTGTACGTATATGTGTATGTGTATGGGTGTGTGTGTGTGTTTTGAGTGGCCTATAAAGCCAAGTGCTATACTATTAAAGCACTGTTGTAGTTTCATATGGACAAAATTATAAAACACTAAATTATTTGATAGCTGAATCTCGTGCATTGCATCGCTGAGCACCACCGACAAATTATCACTAGAAATGTCATGCACTTACAACACACATACACACATGCGCATAAATGTTAACATACATAGGCACAAACAACAGGATCATTAATCAAGATTAGAGACTTAGAGAAGCACGGAGGAGGCAAAAGCGAAGTTATAATCAGTAGATGACAGCGTGTGGGGACGAAGCGGTTTGAGCGTCGCTTCAAAGTGATGGTGTGCACTTGAAGAGTCAACTATTGTAATTGTCATAGCAGACGCGAGGTCCTATGCCCCCAGCGAAGGCAATATGCTTGAAGCCCACATTATAAATAAAACACTATTATAATAGAGCAGAGATTCGCAACGGAGATCTTTTGAGGCTGTTCAGGGGTTGAAAATTCAAAATTCAGAGAAACAATTACATATTTGTGTTATAATAACATTTTTTGTAATAGCAGGATCAGTGTAGAGAAAATTGTCATATCTATGTATAAGCTGTTGTTTCAGCGATGCAAAATGTCGAAATGAAAAATATATAATAAAAACAACGGAGATTTTAAATATGTATTTTAACGACCTGTCAAGGATGTTGCAAACTAGAAAAGGTTGGGAACCACTGTAATCGAACTACGACTGATAAATTCTGTAATAGCTATGATAAATTCTAATATTATGCGTGAGGCAACGGGCCCCCCAACCGGGGAATTCGGAGGGGGGGCGTCTCCTACGGCTCAGAATATTACGGGGCTACGACCATAGAGACTTAGTTAGTATCTAGAGACTATAAGTTATGTGAATGATGTGTGAGAGATCTAGAGAGAGATCTAGAAAATTATGGCATATCAACCTACGCTTATAACCGTCTCATATCAATTTGATTTTATTTCTTTTTTGCACGCGTACTGTCTTAGTTCTACAACAAAATTTTACATGTATATGCGTATACAAATGTATATATGTATATAATGATGCATGTTTATATATACGATGTGTATGTCTATATATGTGTGTATGTATACGTTATGTATATGTGTATATATGTATATTGCCACATCTATGATCATTTTCACACATCACATCGTTCATGTACATTATTAATACTTGACCATGTATTTTAAATCTGTTTTCGATTTTTAATTTATATTGTTACATGCTCTGAAAAAGCACCATGTGGAGCAGTATGTTGTGTGTGAAATACAAATACAAATACAAAGTATCTAGAGACTGAATAGATGGTACGTTGGATCACTTGGTACTTGAGCCAATAATAATAATATTATTATTATTATTATTATTATTATTATTATTATGGATGTAACAGCTGGCTGACCTTGGGGTCGGGTCCGAAAGCGGCGAATGCTTGTTCAGGCAGCAGTGTCTTAGCGAAGCGAATTATATCCTTGCATTTTTTCGGTGTCTCCTCGACTTTACCAGCTAGGAAAAGACAACAACATGCAGTCACCTGACACACACACACACATACAAATACACAAATACACATACAAACACACACACACGCATACAAATACACAAATACACATACAAACACACATACAAACACACAAATACACAAATACACATACAAACACACAAATACACATACAAACACACACATACGCATACAAACACACAAATACACATACAAACATACAGATACACATACAAACACACAAATACACATACAAACACACAAATACGCATACAAACACACAAATACACATACAAACACACAAATACACATACAAACACACACATACGCATACAAACACACAAATACACATACAAACACACAAATACACATACAAACACACACACACACGCATACAAACACACAAATACACATACAGACACACAAATACACATACAAACACACAAACACACATACAAACATACAAATACACATACAAACACACAAATACACATACAAACACACAAATACACATACAAACACACAAATACACATACAAACACACAAATACACATACAAATACACAAATACACATACAAACACACAAATACACATACAAACACACAAATACACATACAAATACACATACAAACACACAAATACACATACAAACACACAAATACACATACAAATACACATACAAACACACAAATACACATACAAACACACAAATACACATACAAACACACAAATACACATACAAACACAAATATACATACAAACACAAATATACATAAACATACACAAATATACATAAACATACACATACAAACACACAAATACACATACAAACACAAATATACACACACACACAAATACATACACATACACACACAAATACATACACATACACACACAAATACATACACATACACACAAATACATACACATACACACACAAATACAAGCATACACACACAAATATACATAAACATACACACACAAATACGCGCTTGCAAACGAGATTAAACTTCAGTTCAGTTCAGTTCATTTGAGTATATTGTCGTATAAAATAACACAAAAAAGCAACAATAAAATACAATAATGACAACAAAAGTTCATTGAGTCTTTGACTCGTATTGGGCTTGGTAGGACGTGTTCCGTTTTATTATTATTATTATTAATTACAGGCAAATCCAGTAGCATGGGAAGAGTGCAAGCACTATTACCACCCTAAGGTGGCCCCATGTACCGGAAGCGCCCAAAAGATTCAGAGAGAAAGAGAGTTCGAAAAGAAAAAAATCTAGAAAGAGAGTTGGAAAGAAAATAATAAATAAATAACAATAAATAATAAACCATCATCCGATAACAATCCATAATGTCACTCCGCCCATGTTCCTCAATAAATAATAACAATCAACAATAAATATGTGATTAAGTAAATAACAACCATCAATAAATAAGAATAAATATTAATAAATAAGTAATAAATAACAATCAAGAACAATCAAGAACTTTATCACACGATCACACGCATCACAACACTAGGGTCGTATGTTCAGCACGACAATAAAAACACACAAAAACACGATACACAAACAAAAACATGATACAAACCGATATATATGTGATAAATACAACACAATACAGCAATGCACCACACAATTTCCCTTCACGAGAACAAGATACACGAACTGAATTCGGAAACTGGATTGCTATTTCACATTTAGCAATTATCTTTTGGTCTATTCCATGTACCTACAACACCTAACACACATTTACACACACACACACACACACATATATATACAAGCACACACACACACACATACAAATACAAATACACAAACAAACACATTTACATAAATATTTTCGAAGTGTAACTACCAACAAATTAGGTAAAATCAAATTAAATCTGAGATCACAGTGTGTGTGTGTGTGTGTGTGTCAGTGTGTGTTAGTGTGTGTGTCAGTGTGTGTTAGTGTGTGTGTCAGTGTGTCAGTGTGTGTGTGTGTGTCAGTGTCAGTGTGTCAGTGAGCAAACAGCAAATGTGGACACAATTGTACACATGGGGGAAAGAACGGCAGAAAGCAGGCAGCAGGCACAAACAGAGAAAGAGTATAGAGCATGGACACAAAAAGAGAAAAACAGTGGAAAAGAAAATACATCGCTACACATTTATTTGACAAGTGCACTCTACTGTGTGTGTGTATGTGTGTGTGTGTGTGTGTATGTGTGTGTGTGTGTGTGTATGTGTGTGTGTGTGTGTGTGTGTGTGTGTGTGTGTTAAGTGCTCTTTTATACACAGAGCACAGTCAAATTCACACACACACACACAAGAACGACCCACATCAGCCGAGCTCGTGCAAATAATGCACGCGCCACTTGAGTCAAACACACACACACTGACACACACACACACACACACACACACACATACACACACACACACACACACACGACTAACAAATGTAAACAAACACACACACACACAAACACACAACTGAAAGAAGTATTTCTGTATGCAGTGAACAAAAATAATGAGATACACGCGCAAAGTGCAAAAGAGATCCTCCCATACTAAATGTAATATATAATATTAATAATAATATTTCAATAAATACACACAGAAAATTGCAATATAAAATTTAATATAGTAAATTTGAGCAATGAATGGGAAAATAATGATAACGATAAAAAATAAAAAATAAAAACATCACATTAAGATATTAAATATTATAATTACATGAATGCTTTCAAAGAAATTAATGTTTTTATATTTAAATAATTTATAAGCTTTGAGAGACCCACGTGAATAAGTGTGTGTATGTGTGTGTTAGTGTGTGTGTGTGTTTTAGTGGCAGTTGACTACGAAGAATGATTGAATAGAAAGAGAACGACAAATAAAGAGCAAAACAAGTGTGCTGAATCCCATGAGAAATAGAGAAAATGTCTGATGAAAATATCTTGACAAATAACACACACATACACACACACACACACACATAATAACATCACACTAAATTCACACACACACACACACATATACACACAATAACATCATACTAAATGAAATTCAGCGGCTTAGCAAACAATTTCGCACGAGACTTTCATAAAAATTACCCACACACACACACACACGAGTATTTTGCCCCACGCAAGAAGAACTTTTCCTTGACCGGGATTTGAACCCGAGTATGCGGTGATTATTTGAGTACGTGTGAGTATATGAGTTTTGAGTATATCGCTGTGATCTACGCAGCTATAAAACTAGCCATTCAACAGCTCATTTTGATGGACTCTGTGGTGTAGTGGTAGCACATCCGCTTCACAAGCGGGAGGTCCATGGTTCGAAACCCGGCGGAGGAGAAATTCTTTGGGTGAATTCTATAATCCAACAGCCCCTGTCCACCTAGCAGTAAATGATGGTACCAAATATCAGTCATGAGTTGTGCCATGCATTCTGGGGAGGTGGCCCTCTCTAATACGTCTTCCGTCCTTGTGGCGTCATAGCGTGGAGAGGGTTGGTTCTGCGGTGGCAGCGAGCTGTACGGGACACACCTGTGTGTGTTCATAAGCTTCGACTTCTTCCCGTGTAGCAGCTGTCACTTGAGATATTTAACCTTCAACAACCATTACTCAATGTGAAATAATGTACGCAAAACTAAGCATGCATTCACACATTATTATTATTATTATTATTATGGTAAAATTGGAAGAGAATGAAAGCTATATAAATATAACATGAAACTGCAATCTCCATGCATCTTGATCTTCAACACATACATACACACACACAGACAGACAGACAGAGAGAAACACACATGTACAACATATGTAAGCTTTCTTGCGTATTAAACAGACAAGAGAGAGAGGGAGAGAGTAGTCAGAGGGGGGCACAAGGGGGGCACTTCTCCCATCTTAATGATTGAATATGCTATAAGATTGGGATATATGCATCATTCGTTAATACAGAATAGTTGTAGCTAAATAGCTGAGAATGAGTGAAAACAACTTTATACCGATTTCTTATAGAAAATTAGGGATGTGCGCGTGATAGCCGAATAAAGGGAGTACTACAATATTGCCCTATGAACATATTGGCCAAAAACGCCCGCATACTCCCATACTCTGCAATAGCGCAATATGTTCACCTCGGCCAGCGTAGTATCAAAGGCGTACCAAGTCAGGTGAATGCGACTGCGGCTTGTGGCCAATATGTTCACTTTTCACCATAGCATAATTTCAGTGGTTTTCAACACAACGCATGAGTTTTTATACAACAAGTAGCTAGCGCCTAACATACTGTGCGGCTATTAGCTAGGTTAGGTCAGGTCAGGTTAAGTCAAGTTAGATTACTGAGCCTAGCTAATAGCCGCACAGTATGTTAGGCGCTAGCTACTTGTATAGAAACTCGTGCGTTGTGTTGAAAACCACTGAAATTTCGCTATGGTGAAAAGTGAACATATTGGCCACAAGCCGCAGTCGCACTCACCGCTCTTGATACGCCTTTGATACTACGCTGGCCGAGGTGAACATATTGCGCTATTGCAGAGTATGGGAGCATGCGGGCATTTTGGCCAATATGTTCATAGGGCAATATTGTACTAGATCCGTTATAATTATATAATTAATTTAGCTATTCAGTTTCAGCAACATCCTTTGTGTATAGTTCTTATTGGTAGGTAGTGATTTTTTCTATTATTTTTTCCACTCACATTTCTGGGCAAGTAATTTCCACTGTAGCTTTTATACAGTATTTTTTTCAAAATAGAAATGGTCGTCAAAAAAAGACTTGCAATTTTTTGCAATTTTCACCACCAAACATGAATGTTGCTAGAAGCTGTTGTTTTTGATAAAAATATGCTTTGTTCTTGTTTGTTTGTTTATACCGATTTCTAATAGAAAATTAGGGGTGTGCGCGTGATTGCCGAATAAATACGGCACTGACGTAGCGGTCGAACTCGGTGAACGAATGAAACATGTAGAATCGATGCAGAAACACAACACCGGTGGCGACAGACTCGTAACGCAGACCGATCTTGTTGCCAAGATCCATGATGAAACGCGCTCCTTCCTTCCGGTACAACATCTCCATATCGTAGCTGATTCCGTCACGAGATGAAGGCGTCGCCTTCAACTCGGACTTGCCGAAGAACCAGCACACCATGGTCGGTCCAATCTGTGGCACGAGACGTTGACGCACGTGACAGTGAATAACAGCTCACAAAAACACTCCTCATTCACACCGATATCACCGGAATTCACTAAAATCAATAACACGGGTTCTTAAGCGGGGTATGAATATCCCTTATGAATATCCCTTATGAATATCCCTTAGGGTAGTGGTTCCCAGCCTGGGGGTAATTTAGCAATTGTTCGGGGGTAATGTAGGGGTGACAGGACAATGTTAAGAAGTCTGAAATTCAAGAAAACATTGCGGTACCTTGTATTGGAATTAATGTTAACTTAGCATATTATGTTTATTGTTTGCATTGTGTGGATATTGTATTGCTCATATGGCGTGTTATATATAGTTGTGTGTGCACGCGTGCGTGTGTGTGTGAATGCTTACAGTAACATGTACAGTAACAAAGGGGTAACATGCTTAATACGGGATGCTAAATTGGGTAACAAGCTGAAAAGGGTTGGGAACCACTGTCTTAGGGGTATGAGAATAGGATTCTGGGTACTGGCATTAATTATCAATGGTTTATGAACAATAAAATTATCAATGATTACCTAAAGTATACAGTCGATTCAAGCGATTGAAATACTCGTGGATCTGCAAGATACATTGATACATATATAGGATTGGTGATAATTATTTTAATAGTCAAATAAGTCGGGGGTATGGGACTATATTGGACAATACAATGGGGGTATGGAACGATGAAAAGGATGAGAACCACTGATCAATAATATATATATATATATATATATATATATATATATATATATATATATATATATATATATATTTGAAGTTTTCGACATATATGAAGAAAGAAAAGAAAACACACAAAGACAAAGAGTGGCAAAGATATGACAAAGACATGACAAAGAGTGGCAGTCATTTGTGTTTTCTTTTCTTTCTTCATATATATATATATATATATATATATATATATATATATATATATATTAACATTAAATAACTGCGCATTAAATCATTTTCAGATGGAATTAATTTATACACTGCGTTCAATCAAACAATGCTGCTAGAATTAATAACACCGAAGTTGTTGTTATTTAATGTTATTGTTGTTAATTAAGGGATTTTAGGCGTGCATGGCAGTCTGTCTAGACCAGTGGTTCTCAACCTTTTCTCTCACTGATTCCCCACTTCTTAATGAGCCATCTCATCTTCATTTTCCACACATCACAGCGCTGATAAATTCAATAAATTCAGTTGTTACATCAAGGTAAATGTCATCAGAGGTCATTAGAAACAATAAATAGACGAATTTTAATTGATAAAAACACACACATATTTGTCCTGTTCTGTTCGACCTTTAGCTTCCCACTTGGCAACTCTTCCATTCCCCACCAGACAGTTGGGAATTTCCCCAGGTTAAGAACCACTGCTGTAGACTATATGACACGCCCCGCTGTGAGCTCAATCTACAGTAACTCCTGGCAGGCTGAAATTGATAAGTAAATACTGATAGACGAGCACAGGGCCAGGATTTGAGCCGCATGCCTCTGGCATGAGAGCTCAGCGCCTAAGCTACTGAGCCACCCGGGAGATAATCACTAAATTCCGTTTTTCATGTAAAGTGCCACTTTTATTCAAATTCATAAATGCATCGCCATTTCCTATCTATCTCACATATACCTGCATGTAGGGTTACTCGTTCATTATATACTTTAGCTAATATGAAAAATACAAATAATTCCAGAATAAAACATTAGCCCAAATGAGGCGAAGAAATGAATGCTCCAATATTATATGTCGAGTGCTGCGTTTTCGCAACGTTCGGCTCGAATATTTGTAAAAATAATAACATGCAATTTATAAACAGCCTCAAAGTATTTAAAAACATAAACTTCTAATAAACAACCTCAAAGTAATATCATATAGCAAGAGTTTCGCCAGTACCCGAAACACATGCGCCACTCTCGGGAGTATACGCCGCCTTCGTATACAACTGCTCAGAACATCAAGACCATTAAGATAAAACAGAATAAATTTAAGAAAATATAATGCTTGACAAAATCATTAATAATAATTAAAACATGTATGTCTGCATATACTTAAGACTACATTGGTTGTCAAAATAGAACTACAACTAAACCTTCTTCAAATACCAAATACAAAGATTTATAGTTATCTACCAGTGGTTTAAAAATGCACAAGAAAACAACCACTCGAGATACATACCATTTCTCGTTATCCGATTGTGGAGGCGTAATTGCAGACACGGCATAAGTGTATTATATGTTGCTACTAGGACAATTCAATTTCGAAGAATGTGCGAAGCGGAATATTCGGTTGTCATGGCAACGTCTCCCAAACGCACCAGTCCAACAATGTGTTCATTGTGTACGCTACAACAGCTTCGCGACAGTAACAGCAGAATGTCTACAAGCTAACATACACTTCCCAGCATTCAAACACACACACACACACACACACACACACACACACACACACACACACACACACACACACACACACCCACACACACACACACACACAATAGCCAAATTATCTACTCAACGAGTGTGCAAATATTGTACCAAATACGCACTCAACACAAGGCGGAAGCGTGTGTGTGTGTGTGTGTGTGTGTGTGTGTTTGTGTGTGTGTGTGTGTGCGTGTTTCATACATAATGCATAATATACATTGCATATACATTGTATATGAAAGCGTTTCCACACACACACACACACACACACGCTGACACGCTGTTTGAGTATAATAGCACTTCATGCACTCATGTTTGCATAGCTAATAATACAGCTATGAAAACATAACTCGATTACGAAACTGTAAGTGAAAACGTAATTCTATTACGACGAAACAGCACGGGGGTAAATTAAATTTAGAATAACTTGGAAAAAATGCAGAAGGGATAATTGGAAAAGAAAGATGGAAATGGAAACGAAATTGGAAAAAGTACGAAACAGAGAGAGAGAGACAAGAAAGACAGAGAAAGAGGGGAAGGAGAATAGAGAAGGTAAGAGAGAGAAACAGACAGAAAGAGAGAAATAACAATAAAAGAGAGAGTGAAAGAGATAGAAGCGAGGAGGAAGGAAGAAAGAACAAGAAAAAAAGAGAGAGAACAAGAGAGACAGACAGAGAGAAAGAGAGGGAAAAAGCGAGAAGAGAAAAAGAGGGAGAAAGAGAAGTGGATCAAAATTCGACTTGAGAATATGACAGCAATGAGCGAGTTGGACCGGACAGTCATCATTATGCCCAGAGCCGTTGCGAGGACTTATGGGCCCCCCGAAGGCAACACTTGGGACCCCCATTATAAATAAACCATCAAATAATGAATTTATTCATTATACATGATCACATAATACAAGCTCAGGTGAAAACATCAGAGCAAAAAGGTAAAGGCTATACATAATATGATAAATATTAATATCATAGGTGAAGCAACGGGGCCCCTCAACACTAAGGGTACGGGGGGCGGTTGCTACGGCTCTGATTATGCCAATATCATTTGACTGTCACTGGATAAACGTACACGCTTGCTCGCTCACTCACACGCTGCTGTAACAAATCGCTGTGCACTGAGAGAACGACGGGTACCAGTCGAGTGGCACGCGCACGACTTTAGCCAATCAAATTTATGACACCCTCATTGTCGACGCCCAAGCCACGATCGCATATTAAGTCCTGCTCATTGTGCACGTGCATTATGTGTGTGTATGTGTGTGTGTGTATGTTTGTGTGTGTGTGTGTGTGTGTGTGTGTGTGTGTGGCAAAGCGAAGTATGCTACATGTATAGTCTCTCGTCTCGACAGCCACAAATGTCCACAGATTGTCGTAAATGTCACAGCGATTCATATAGGCAATAAGCAGTAACAGCCCTACTCAAGACAAAACGCGCGACATCACTGACACACCACCACTGACACGACACCACTGACACGACATCACTGACACACCATTACTGACACGACATCACTGACACGACATCACTGACACGACATCACTGACACGACATCACTGACACGACACCACTGACACGACACCACTGACACACCACCACTGACACGACATCACTGACACAACACCACTGACACACCATTACTAACACGACACCACTGACACACCATTACTGACACGACATCACTGACACGACATCACTGACACGACATCACTGACACGACATCACTGAGACACCACCACTGACACGACACCACTGACACACCATTACTGACACGACATCACTGACACGACATCACTGACACGACACCACTGACACACCATCACTGACACGACATCACTGACACGACATCACTGACACGACACCACTGACACGACATCACTGACACGACATCACTGACACGACATCACTGACACACCACCACTGACACGACATCACTGACACGACACCACTGACACGACACCACTGACACGACACCACTGACACGACACCACTGACACGACATCACTGACACGACATCACTGACACGAAACCACTGACACGACATCACTGACACGACACCACTGACACGACATCACTGACACGACATCACTGACTCAACACCACTGACACGAAACCACTGACACGACATCACTGACACTACATCACTGACACGACATCACTGACACGACACCACTGACACGACACCACTGACACGACACCACTGACACGACACCACTGGATGAATTCGCTTCAGTACACTTCATAGATGACACAACTCATAAAAAATGCAATGTAGTGGAAACCAGTAAAACCCACGTTCACACACACACACACACACACACACACACACCCACACACACACACACACACACACACACACGTACACACACACACACACACACACACACTCACAGATAAAAAAGACTATGCTGGAAAATTCCACCTTGAAATCATATTCGGTTGGAGGCGAATTGGAACAAGAAGATCGGTGAAATTTATGCAGACCAGGAGCGTAAATCCTGGGGTATATGAGGGGTATATATACCCCTTAATCCTGGGGTATATAAGGGGTATATATACCACTGACAAAATGATTGCGGGGTATGAATATACAATTGTGCCCTCCCAGAATTCTGCTGAGTTCGGTTCATTGGGTATATATTCATCAAAATCAGCATAGCAAAATGTAATAATACACTTTAAGCGTGTTTGTGTATGAAATTATATGCAATATACTTATATTGACAGATATGTGTGTTGTAATTGACTAGGTATAAAATGGTTAGGTATTTCACGCAATAAACAAACAAACAAACAAACATATATTTGATATAGCGCCAAGTAGAGCAGAGGCGCGTAAAACAGTAAAACTGGTGCTAACAATATAAAGGAGTATTAGCTCATAGAGGGAAAATCATAAGCCAGCAAAAATAACACAAATCAAAATAAAATAGAACAACGAGTATAAAAACAGCAAAATAAATACCTTACACATTAACACACATCACATCATACATTAACACTGGTGACCAAGAAATAAGAATGTAGAGAAAACAAGATTTAGTGCTGTCGGAATGGAGGAGTTAGAGGTGTGGGCAAAGATAGGAAAAATTTGTGCACAGCAGAAGAGAATGAGAAATAGAACAACTGAGCCATCCCTGAACATTAATACCTGATGGCTGTCCCCCCCCCCCCCCCGAATCTACATCCATGATGCACGTTCTTTTTCACTTGGAACATCTGCCATAAGAAGTAAGAGTGAAACACAAGCGATCCGTGGTTCGAACCCCGGCGGAGAACAATTTCTTGTTTGGGCGAATTCTATAATCCCACAGCCCCTGTCCACCCAGCAGAAAATGATGGTACCAGATATCAGTCATGTGTTGTGTCATGCATTCTGGGGAGGTGGCCCTCTCTAATACGTCTTCCGTCTTTGTGGAGCCATAGCGTGGAGAAGGTGGGTACTGCGGTGGCAGCGAGCTGCACGGGACACACCTGTGTGTGTTCATAAGCTTCGACTTATTCCCGTGTAGCAGTGTCACTTGAGGCATTTTAACCTTTATTTAGTGTAAGTCTATGAAATGTAAGCCAAAATGTAATGTAAGTCATAATGTATGTCTCTTTACATAAATAGGTGGTCTTATACAAAAATGTTGTGTATGTATATAATATACATGTATGTATGTAATATCATGACCCATTTTGTAATTGATCAAATAAATTACAATATCAGATGTCATATAATTGAAATGTATCTAGCCAGCGTTATATTTAGTCGGTCCAAAAAACTCGCAGAATTTCATTAAACGTGTGTGTGTAACGTTACATTAAACGTTTCATTAAACGTACGTGATTAGTGCGAATGTTTGTCGGTGTGTGTGTGTATGTGTGTGTGTGTGTGTGTGTGTGTGTGTGTGTGTGTGATAGAAAAGTGTGTTTGATCAAGTTCTGCTCTGTTGAGCACAGTGTTTTGGAAAGCGACTTGGGAAACAATTTGTATGTGTGAATGTGTGTGTGTGTGTGTGTGTGTGTGTGTGTGTGTTTGTTTGTTTCCACTGAACTTATTTGCGTAGTCCCCCCTCTCTCTCTGTGTGTGTGTGGCAAAGAAAATTGTTGGATCTCGACGGCAGCCGAAGGAGCGCGAGGCTACATATCACGTGCATTCACACAACTTCTGCAGCGAATAATGAAGCAAATTTTCAAATCAGTGTGCAAAATACATGCATAAGATAAACAGTCTTGTGTTTGTGTTGTGTGTATGTGTGTGTGTGTGTGTGTGTTGATATGCGTTAATCGCTTCCATCCATCAACGCTTTCGCAAAAAAAACAGTATAGTAACAGTAGAAGCAACACTACAGAAAATAAAATTATAACAACACCAACAAATATTGAACAATTTGATTTAATTAGACTCAATTTGACTTAATTTAATAAGCGAGTTACAAAATGTTTCCCAATCTGATGCCGTATAGGGAGAGCACGAGCCTGAATATACCCTTTGCAATTTTATTTGATCCAAATGAAATCTAATTTGATCCTAATGAATTTCCTATTTGCATTTCAAATTTCGGTTTACTACTATTAAACAGCTATTATTAAAACAGCTACTATTAAAGTTATGAAGGGAATGCGGAATTGATTAATTAAAAGTGGGTAAAATATTGAATATAACGAAGTATGATAGAAAATTTGGTATAATACATGATGATAATGATATTGTGGACTAGTTAGGAAAACGTTTACACAACATAGAAAATCCACTATTTCAGATGTGATATTGCGATGTAATTTGTTGATATGTTTGTTATATTAATATGTATTTATATCAAGGACTAATAAATAGTAGTCAGTAGTACTTGATATATATATATATATATATATATATATATATACATGATACACAGTCCTGATTTTCACTCCTAAAGTATTTACAACATGTTTCCAGTCACTCTCATTGTGATATGCTTCCATATATTTTTCTATGATTTTCACTGATTTCATTATTAATTTTGCACTATTAACAATAGCGAGCTGATAAGCTGTATTAAGTACTATTATAAAATGAAACATGGCCTCAGAAAATATCTGCTCAATCGACATAGTTGCCAATTATTCATATTTTAATATAAATACATGTTTTTCTATATTTTATATACAAAAACATTCCTTTTTCATTGTTTCCAATTAAGGTTCCATTTTGTCAATCAGATTTCATTTGGATCAAATAGAATTGCAAATGGTATATAATTTATATATTTTTTGAAGATAAAAATATATTTAATTTGGTGGACTTATTTTATCAAACAATTTCCGCTTGTATGTTGTTGTTGTTTTTCCGATCGAAAATTGCGTTCCTCACTGCATTCAACGCCCATTATTCATGTCTATGCCTGTTCCTGTTATCGGAACAAATATAAGAGCGAAAAGTAATGAGAACAAAATGAGAGGCGCATGGTAACAAAAAATACGTGGTGTAGTGGTGGAAGCACACCCACCTCACAAGCGCATGGGCCTTGGTTCCGACGGAGCAGAATTTAATTGGGAGAATTCTATAATCCCACAGCCCCTGTCCACCCAGCAGTAAATGATGGTACCAGATATCAGTCATGTGTTGTGTCATGCATTCTGGGGAGATGGCCCTCTCTAATACGTCTTCCGTTCTTGTGGCGTCATAGCGTGGAGAGGGTTGGTTCTGTGGTGACAGCGAGCTGCACGGGACACACCTGTGTGTTCATAAGCTTCTTACTGTGTAGCAGCTGTCACTTGAGACCTTTAACCTGTATAATGTGAGGATAATTAATGTTTGAAGTGTATGAGAAAAAAACCCAACATTGCTGCTATTGCTATAAAATCTTGGAATAAGACGAATCAGAACATATGTGAGTGTGAATGTTGCAATAATGCATGCATCTTTCATTGCAAGGTGTCAAGGTATATTTGCCTTGTAGGATGCTTTAGTGCACATGTATGTTTGTCTGTACTTGGTGGCGGTGTATGTGCGTGCGTTCTCACCGAGTTGAATTTACGGGAGATGAGCATGGCTCGAGCTGTCCCGTCACAATTGTCACATTTGTCCAACAACGACTTAAAGGAACTAATGGTTGAGGCTGCCACAACATCATTGCTCAAAGAATTCCATTTGGTAATGCAGCTAAACGGGAAGCCATATTTCCTCAAGTCGCCGCGGCATCTCGTTTTCTTTAGTTTCCTGTTGTGTCCTCGTATTATGTATGTATGTATGTATGTGTGTGTGTGTGTGTAGATTATCGTACGTATGACCTAGTGTCACGTGACATCGAAGTTATATGAAGGTCGACGAAGGGACAGTTGGGGAATAATACTACAGATGGAAGAGTTGTTATTACGCATACCTGAGAACGGAACGATGTAGGACCAGGTTTGATACACAAATTATACAGCAGAACTCGCTTTTCTCCCCCCATCTGTGAAGGAACAATACAACGATAGATGAAACGTGAAAACGGAACGGAACGGAAAGAATGAAAGAAATAGAATAGGGAATTACGCAATTATATATCAAATATATTAAGTATACTGTTTTTCAACACATAAACACATTCTCGCGTGTATATTCAGCCACACACAAACATACACACATACACATACACACACACAAACATACACACATACACACACACATACAGACACATTCTTAACAAGGGCCAAACTCTTGATTGTTCCAACAAAACTATCGCATTCTATCTATCTACTATAATCTAGACCAGTGGTTCTCAACCTGTGTGTGTGGGAAATTCCCCTGTCTGGTGAGGAATGGAAGAGTTGTCAAGTGGGAAGCTAAAGGTCGGACAGAACAGAACAACTATGTGTGTGTTTATCAATTCAATTTCGTCTATTTTTGCTTCTAATGAGCTCTAATGACATTTACTTTGATGTAACAAGTGAATTTATTGAATTTATCAGCGCTGTGTTGTGTGGAAAATGAAGATGAGATGGCTCATTAAGAAGTGGGGAATCAGTGAGAGAAAACAGGTTGAGAACCACTGGTATAGACAGATTTCTCACCTGTACAACATTAGCACACACACACACACAATAAATATCATAAATAGAGCAACAAGATGAGATAAACATACATTATAATAACATTATACATTCAAAAACATTATATTCAACACACAAATAATACCATATATATATGTATATATATAGCACATGAGCACGTGAGCACGTACCCCAGCACGTACACGTACAGTTGACATCGAGCCAAGCATTCTAGCAACATCGAAGCAAAATCAGTGATTTCAGTGCAGAGCAGAATCAGTGTGTGTGTATTATATCGGGGTTAGTACCGTTTCGGCCTACGAACCATTTTGGCCAACGCTCGGTGATCGTAATACGATGCGATGAATATCGACGTTGACTAAAATGGTATATATTGTGAGTGCATCTGACAGAGGCGTATCTAGTGAGTGAAAGTTAAGCGAGTGACCATCTTGGCCAATCTTTCCTCAGCTGTAGGTAATTCTGTGGTTATCAAACTTGTGAACGATTAAACGTAACATTCGATGAAGTATTGTGAAGTGAAGAAACATGTGATCAGAGCAGAGCAGAACAGAGATCAGTGTTGTTTACGTATTACGGTGGACACACACACACACAGCGAACAAAATAAAATACTGCATCAACGTTTTAGTTTAACTCGGATAGGGAAGTAGGGGATTTGTACAGATGTACCAGACCAGACAGACTATCTGACGCCTAACCTGGATTGTTATTTATTTATTATTTTATTTTTATTTATTTATTATTTTCTTTCCAACTCTCTTTCTAGACTGTTTTCTCTTCGAACTCTCTTAATCTTTTGGGCGCTTCCGGTACATGGGGCCACCTTAGGATGGTAATAGTGCTTGCACTCTTCCCATGCTACTGGATTTGCCTGTAATTAATAATAATAATAATAATAATAACTGATGTCAACACATTCTGATCGGCCTTTATACCACTCGGTTATTCTTGTTTGTTTGTTTATTGAGTTTTTGGGGTACACCGGCCTCTAGGACCATCGCAGATAAAGCTCACTTTTCCAGAGCAGGAAGACTTTTGTTCAACTACAGGGATTGGTTCTACTATTTGTGTGACAGATGTTAAGGTTTTTGACTTACTGACTTTGATTCATGACTTCCCCTTTGGCCATGTCGCAGTGAAGACTGATTACACACTTGCTGATATTTTTTCTAGGACCTTTGAAAGTGATGACCATTTGACTCCTGATACTTAAGAGCTCACAGGTTCAAATGACATAACAATTCATGAGTTTACTACTAATGCTTCACGAAACGAGAAGAGTCTGAACAATTCATTAAGAGAGAAAATAGCCAAATATCTGACCCACTTCATGAGAGAGAGTTGTTGCATGGGGAGTAAATGTGACATTCCATTGCACAGTTGTGACAGATTCAATGGTTCAACAGAGTCTATTCCAGTGAGGAGGTTGAGGAGCTCTGTCTCAGGTACAGAGTTGCAAGAAGGATTGCTTCAGATGTGACTGCTGAGGGAATTGATGTTGGAGTTGAGGGAGGCATTGATGACCTGCCTTCTAGAGAAGTAAAAAAGTTTTCGAATGTGTCAAATTCAATTGGGAAGATACTGAGAAACACCATTTCAAAAAAGCTGTATGACAACTGGACTGAGAAGCCAGATATGACCTACATTAAAATGGAACAGGAAAAAGTGATGAATAAAGCAATGACAAAGCTAGTATTGCGCGATCGGATTCGGATTATAGAAGGAAAGAAGCAGATGCAAGAGTGTTGAAGTACACGGAAATGGGACGAAGTGGAGAGAGAAGACATAGTGAAGATCGCACATCAGTGATTAAATTACCATTGATAATTCCCAGGAGAACTGCAGAAGATACTAGCGTCATTGACAGCGAGATAAAAGCAAGACCAAGAGCACCTGAGATTGTTGACTCAGTTGAAGCATACTTGTGTAAAGAGTGCCTGCAGTATCAAATTGACAGACCATCGTTGATCATGGATGAAGACAGAGAGAAAGAACTAGGGAGGATTGTGGAAGAAATAAGGGGTGCGAAGGATGATGAAGAACAGAAAAAAGACAGAGATAAATACAGAAGAGTGTCAATTCCTATTGGACAAGTGTTATGATCTGGTAACCTTCCGTATTTCTGGCATCAGTCCAAGCTGTTGTATTTGTTTTGTGCTTCATGTTGTGGTTCATTCGTTTGTGTACTCATAATCTGGAGAGCCGGTGAACAGTTATATATCATTGTTTTGTTTTATAGTTGTATGTATATAATGTAGAAATGTTTAGAAATTAATTATGTCATTGGATAATGTGTACGCAATATTGCTACTGAAATTGCCTACGCTGATTTCATGTTTGTTGTGTCCATAGGTGATGTTGTGTTTTTGAAGTTGAATAAAGCCTAGCCTAAGGCCATGTGTTAGCAGTTTCTCAATAACAAGAATCAGTGAAAATCGAATTGGTAAAGAGAGGAGTCAATGGGAAGAGATAGAAAGATGAGTCACTACTCAAGGAGACAAGAGCTGTGAATAAAAAACTATATGACATTCTCCATTACACAGACGACATCAAAGCTTTCTGATGCTCAAAGCTTAGAAACTGATGATGACAGACTGTTTGCAGAGAAAACCAATTCAGACCATGAGTGATGAGATGACCTTCTTGAGATGAGATGGTCTTCTTGATGCTGGAGGAACAGGTAAAGAGAAAGTGCTCAAAGCATACAATTTCATCCAATCAACCAATGGTTACCTATACTTCCATCGGATTTCAACTATTGCTCAGGAACTTTCATTATCAATCAGACAGAACTGCTCAAAAGACGAATACATCATCAGAAAATTGAAAGATTTCAATGTCTTTTTGCTGATAAGGTCGACTCAAAGTAAAAGTCACGTTCTTCTCAATTTTGATTTCAAAAACAGCAGTGTCTTTCTCACATGACACCACAGTTTTCAAGTCATCAGCTGAAGATTGCGGAAATTGCTAAATAACCAAGTTCATTTGTCTGAATAAGGGTAAACTGGATCAAAGCAGAAGCAGCCTTCGTATCCATGTGTGCATTGTTTTCAGAACTGTACGAGAGCCCACTGTGGGAAGAGAATTTCAGTGTCAATGTGAGACAACATGTCAAAGGTGCCATGTTGATCCTAATGAGTGATAAACACCAGGTTGAAGAAGTGATCACAAATTCCAGGTAATTGTTCATGGAGGGCTTTGTTCGGGCACCAGAAAAGATGCTAGATAAATTTTCTGCACACCAACATACATGCATCCTCTTCTCATACGTGGCTTACAGTTATGGATGAGTAAGTTAATACAGACTGATCGAAGATTGTTGATGCTCATGTCTCAGGCTAACCCTGTTCAGTTCACTCACAAATTCCTAGCTATGATGACTAGAGGATTTCTTGGAGGATGTCAAATGGTTCAAGCCAGGCAGATCATACATACAGACTCGTTCAGGTATGATACAAGGGATTTTGCATTACACAAGCTCATTATTT
The DNA here is from genome assembly GCA_916048095.2 of Sacculina carcini. Classification (NCBI taxonomy): domain Eukaryota; kingdom Metazoa; phylum Arthropoda; class Thecostraca; family Sacculinidae; genus Sacculina; species Sacculina carcini. The sequence goes on along the minus strand of OU696580.1, from coordinate 8,466,402 downwards.
CATGTGTGTTTTCTAAAATACTACAATAAATTGGTTGAAGGACAAATGAACCAGGTGTTATAGAGAGTCATTCCATGAAAAAACTAGTGAACTCATTCCTTGTCGGTTCAGATGACTCCAGTGTGATCATGTCTGTAGATTGTGATTCGACTGAGACATTTTATTAAGTAATTTTGTACACTAATTGGGCATTCATTGTGAAGGAGTTGTTGTCTAAAATGTTTGGGATTTATCATTCAGTGAAAAGTACGCAAAACACACTTGATGTAATGGAATTTAATAGTGAATTTCGATTTGACATGAACACTTTCAAACCCTCATTGCGATGGTGCATGTCTTTCCATTAGTGAGCAAGAGAGGCTGGTGTCTAGACAAGAGGAACTTGCATCGTTACTGACTAATGTGGTGGAATCAGGTATTTCCCTGTTCACAACATCATTGATACATACTGCTCAAGCAACTCCACACTACCAACTGATTGGGTCAAATACTCATCCGCTCTTCTATATCTACACAGACAAACTGAAGCAAGTTCCTGATCCATCATTTGGATATTTCATTTTTGACAACACGACTGTTGCAGGAATTCTGGGATTCAGATATAACCACTGGAATCTTGTTACACAATCACCAACTCTGGGATGCAAATTGGCTCACTAACTAATGGCTAAACACCAGCTGATAGAGCAGACAATGGGATTAAACAGGACATTGCATGGGTTGTCTGTTACCAAGAAAGGTTTTTTGACTCATGCAAAAGTTGGTCATTTGGGAAATAAGAAGATATGGAAAAGAATGATCTCTGACACAGAGGTTCCTGATGACTGGGTAGAGTTTTTTGACAAGAATCCTGTGACTTTATATAAGAGATCAGATAATTCCAATGACCTGAAGTATAAGATATCTATGAAACTGCACAGTCCAGAAGTAGTGACAAGCATCTCACAAACAAATGGCTTGGTTACTGTGCTAACATCCAATGCAAACATGTTATCAAGGAGAGTGATGAGCACAACAGGGATCTATTATCATGGTGATGAGTCGATAGAAACAAGACACTCACTTCTGAGTTTAATCAGCATGATTATTGAGAAATTTGATTCAAGAGTTCTACCATCATTAACAGATGCTCAGATGGATGTTCTATTCCCAGAGTCTCATGATTTTTAAGAATTAAGAGTGCAAATGAATGTGATTGTTAGTGTAAGGTCAGGATGTGGCAATTTCGGGTGATATAAGGCGTTATTCCTTGTTTGGGAAACGTGGCAGTTTGAGTTGAGATACGGGTGAATAAGCAGCGTTTATTTGGGTTTATATTGCATATGTGTCGCATTGTTACCGCATATATATTTGTTCTTTGTGTTTACAAATGCTTCTTTCGTTTCAGATATTATTATCAAAGTGATGTTTTCTTTTGACTGGATTTTCAATACATCATCTCACATTAGCACTGATAAGAGATATGAACCGCACATGAGGCTTAGAAAAACAACATCAAGGTTTTCAATATTTGACCGTCAGGGAGAAGTTTCAACGTCGTTGTTTCAGTTGTGAACATACAAGTGGTTTGGGTTCAAGCCAAAATACAAGACAGCTTCCATTTTGAGGAGGCAATGGAAGAAGGTGTGTGGAATGTATTCATGGTTGAAAGAAACGCTGCAAAATTCACCTTTAGAACATTCATTTCAACTCTTCAACTTCCTCAAAAGTTCAGTTACTAAGGAGAGATTTGTGACAATTTCAGGAACACCTATTAGGAGCAAAAAAGGTTTTTCATGCATCAACACACTGGTTGCAAAAAACTTCTTTCCGAATTATGAAATTCAATTGACCCATGATGAGAAAGCAACTACAAGGAATTTGACGATGAAAACTTTCTGCTCTTCTCTCTCTCTCTCTATGGTTGCATCTACAACAATAACTGATCAAGAGAAAAGCAACATAAGGACGCAGATGATTAGAAGATACTCATTTCAACCATCTCAAAACAGATCAGATCGGTGGAACAATCTAGGGCACATAACTCAATTGTCTCAAGGGAATCAGCAGGAGGTACACCAGTCTCTTTTCGAGTTGAAAAAAGGAATCTTTGGAGGATATTCAAGAAGACAGGATAGCAAGAAAACACCAGAGGGTGTTATTTACTACGGAAGTGGTCTTTGGGTGGGAACTTTTGAAGACGTATCTGTTCGTATTGGAATGAATTCCAGTGCGGAGGACGGAGTCGAAATCGCCAGACTAACAAACCTGGAAACAGGGAGAATGCATGTCGGATTTCCTTCGGTGTGTACAAAGTTGGGTAAGAGATCATCATGTTAGTCTTGATAGATGATGATGTCATTACTCAGCCTCAGCCCATACTAGAGGAGCAATGAGGTACTTTGTAAATGGTAGGATTTGCGCAGAAAATTACATTGCAATACCAATCAGACTGAATGCTCATATGCAGGCTCATAGAGTACTTAACTAAGTGGAATTAGAGTTGGAACTGGGAACAACAATGAGAATCGTCTCATACAATGACATGACTAATCAAGAGGTCAAAGAAAGAATGCGGAGAATAGGTGAATCATACAATGAAGCTGCTATAGCACTGAGAGTGAAGACCTGTGTTTTATCTTACACGCCTAGACACAATGACTTTGACCCAGATGTCAAGATAGAAGATGATGATGTTGTGAGGAAGTCGATCTCTAACAAGGCTCTAGAACCAACAGATGTTAGAGATTGTGAAAAGAGAAGGTTAGTGTCAGAGAGAATTTACACAAATAAGAGTGTTTCAGAGTGAAGATCGAGGATAAAATCAAGTTATTTGCACCTAAGGTGGGTTCTGTAACTATGGAGAGGTCTGATGAAAATATTAATCAGGTTGATTTGTCTGCACATAAAATTGTAAAGTAATTGTAATTGAAAAGTACAGGAGTATGTTTCAAATCCAAAGTATATGCTATCTTATCATCTCTACATGGATGGTATTGTATCTTATCTAAGAAGTTTGGCAGGTGTCAAAGAGCTTCATAACATCTTACACAGACAGGAGACACACATTGAGTCAAAAGGTGTGATAAATTTTTTATGTTATGTTTCAGGAAAAACTAAAGCAAGCAACTTTCTTATTATACTGATGTTTTACCATTATGATACCATTACTTTGTAAATTTAGGCAGGGCCTTTGTGTCCACTCGGCTATTTAAATTGCTGACACGAAATCACGTGAACAACAAGTTCTACTACCTCCATCATAAATTATTTGTTTTCAATAGAGATCAAACATGTTATATAATAACGCACAAGCTGACTTATTCAGTTGTCCCGTGCGTTAATTATTAAAGCTCCTCCATGCACCACTACAATATCACAATTTGATGGCTCAATTTCTTTGTCCAAAAATTCAATAACAAATGAGAGTGCAGGTGATAGTGACACACGTGATATGTGTCATATTGCTCCTCTGAAACCGGTATTATCCACAGAAATTTACAATTTAAAACAAAATATTTGCCACTGATACGATACGTATTCTTGCACTCACTTGTTCGATACACAATAACAACACACACTAACACACACACACACACACACACACATGAATGAGTTACAGCGAGTGGAATGAAAGTGGAAACAAGGTAATAATAATGATAATTATAATATTATTTATTGTTATTATGACGATGGGGGATAATGAGAGCAGAAATAGCAGCCTGTGTATCCTGCTGTGTATCTCACATATCTCACACTGCTCCATACACACACACACACACACACACACACACAGATATGAACACACGATAGATAGGCGTGTGGCAGTTAACGATTGCAACCAAGCAGTCGCTTGAACGCCTTGCGGAAGTCGTTGTTGAAAATGGTGTAGATAACCGGGTTGGCGAAGCTGTTCATATAGCCAATCCACGAGGTGAAGAAGAAAGCCATCAGTCCCGGACTACACGACGACTTCAACTTCATACAAATAGCGTCCACTACGTTGCACGTGAAAAATGGCACCCAGCACACGAGAAATACCCCTGCCACACACACCCACACATACACCTGTGTGTAACACATCTCTCTCTCTTCCCATTTTTACTCTGTCTATTTATTTCAATATTAATAATAACAATAACAATAGCAATGTGTCGCGCCCTTTTTGTGTGCTGGTTGTTAAAAAAATACACATTAGAAAAATAATATTAATTGTAAAAATGCATGTTTTTGAGTTATCAAGTTAAAATAGAACCACAGCCAGGGCAGCAATAGAAAAGTGTTGATGGAGATAATTATATAATAAACTGGTTATATATTTATTAAGACCTGTGGATGTTTTTTGCAGTTTACGTAGGAGAAGCGAATTGTAGCAGCACAGACGCAGTCAGATTATCACACCGTACTGTCAATGTAATCTAATAAGTTTTAGATTGCTCATAATTTCTTGACATCAGCTCAAAATCACGTGAACAACAACTTCTACTACCTCCATCATAAAAGTGCATTTTTTCATAAACACACAACTTCATCCAACTTGTCTTCAAGATTAATGCAGTGACGCTGAAAATTGCACTTGTCACGTGCGCCAAGCTCTAGTGCTCCTCCGTTGACCACAACTTCTTTTATGGCCTTAATTGTGCATAATTTATGACACACACACCCAGACATCTTTATCCTTCTCTAAATTGCATTGTGTGTTAGTGTCAGTGTGTTAGTGTTAGTGTGTTAGTGTGTGTCAGTGTCAGTGTGTTAGTGTGTTAGTGTCAGTGTGTTAGTGTGTTAGTGTTAGTGTGTGTCAGTGTCAGTGTGTGTGTGTCAGGTGTTAGTGTCAGTGTTAGTGTCAGAGTGTGTTAGTACGTGTTAGAGTGTTAGTGTGTCAGTGTGTTAGTGCGTTAGTGTGTCAGTGCGTTAGTGTGTCAGTGTTAGTGTGTCAGTGTGTGTTAGTGTGTCAGTGTGTTAGTGTGTTAGTGTGTTAGTGTGTCAGTGTTAGTGTGTCAGTGTTAGTGTGTCAGTGTTAGTGTGTCAGTGTGTTAGTGTGTTAGTGTGTTAGTGTCAGTGTGTTAGCGTGTCAGTGTGTTAGCGTGTCAGTGTGTTAGCGTGTCAGTGTGTTAGTGTGTCAGTGTGTTAGTGTGTCAGTGTTAGTGTGTCAGTGTTAGTTTGTCAGTGTCAGTGTGTTAGTGTGTTAGTGCGTTAGTGTCAGTGTGTTAGTGTTAGTGTGTGTCAGTGTCAGTGTTAGTGTGTCAGTGTTAGTGTGTCTGTGTTAGTGTGTCTGTGTTAGTGTGTCAGTGTTAGTGTGTCAGTGTGTTAGTGTTAGTGTGTGTCAGTGTCAGTGTCAGTGTGTTAGTGTGTCAGTGTTAGTGTGTCAGTGTCAGAGTTAGTGTTAGTGTGTCAGTGTGTTAGTGTTAGTGTGTGTCAGTGTGTTAGTGTGTGTCAGTGTCAGTGTGTTAGTGTTAGTGTGTCAGTGTTAGTGTGTCAGTGTGTTAGTGTCAGTGTGTTAGAGTGTCAGTGTCAGTGTGTTAGTGTGTTAGTGTTAGTGTGTGTCAGTATCAGTGTTAGTGTGTCAGTGTGCTCAGTCACCTAGTACAATGGCCAGAGTCTTGGTTGTGTTTGTGTTAGTGTTATTGTGTTGCTCAGTCACCTAGTACAATGGCCAGAGTCTTGGTTGTGTCAGTGTTAGAGTGTCAGTGTGTCAGTGTGCTCAGTCACCTAGTACAATGGCCAGAGTCTTGGTTGCTTTTCGTTCACGTTTGGCGGCCGGTTTCTCACGTTTATTACGACTGGCACGAAACTGAGTCTTTTTGTACAAAGCAAAACGACCCGTCGTTGATGTGCTTTTTCGCTGCGTCTCCCTCACTGCTGCTGTCACCGTCTCTACCGCAGCAGGAATCACTGAAGCTCGTGCAGTAGAAACAGGGCCACTAGCCTTGTCTGATGTGCTCATGCAAGCTGCAATATTGCACTGCAACCACATAAACAACACATAAACAACACATAAACACAGACTGAAGACATATTGACATATATTTATGAAATTATATTATAAAGTATACATTATATCATATTATTTAACCTATTTATTTATTTGACGGAAAACATGTTTGGTGTGGTGTATAATAGTGGGAGCGAGGTGGTTGGTTAGTGGGTGCGCGCGTGCTGATGAGTCGCTGTTGTTACCTGTTGTTGTTGAGAGCAGCCTCTGTTCACCAACACCTGACACTCGACCTGTCTGTCACAAGAGCCAGTATTGTGGCCGGGGATGGCACTATCGATTACCCTACCACCGGCCAACTCACCAGCACACTGAATCTCAAACTCACTGTCACCATACACACACACAAAAACACGCGTGAAAACACGTGCATTGTACCGTCAAGATCTCTCGATTTTATTCAATTTAATATCTATAAAATATATCTAGCTATCCAAAAATATTGCTTCTAGCACAAAACACGCGTGAGAACACGTGCATTGTACCGTCAAGATCCCTCGACTTTATTCAATGTACACTATTTTCCCGTGTATAAAAAACTTTTTGGTCTAAATTTTTATTTTAAAAACGGGGAGATCTCATATATATGGGAGTAAATCGTTTATAACTAGCATGCATCTTTTTCTTGAAATGATGCCTAAAAATTTAAGCAGGCAGTCTATAAGCCGAAAAACACGGCAGTATTGCCAAAACGTAGCTTCTATCAATTTATCTAACTTAATTTAATTTGTTTAATTTATTTAAGCAAATATTTATTTATTTTATTTTTAATTTAATTAAATTATTAAATTTAATATTTTATTTTTATTGAATTTAATAATTAAATTTAATAATTTTATAGTTTATTTTTATTTAATTTAATTTCTTTAATTTGTCTTTCACACCATATTACAGATAAATCATGCAACCTAACAACTGAATAAAAATAAACAAGAACCAAACAAAAATATATGATTCAAAATTAACAAAAAACTCGCTCGACACTTCTATACTCAACCAATAAACGAATTCAATAATAATTATAACAACAATATTAATAATATTGCACAACCATATATTATATCTTCTCGATGGATATAAAAACACTTGTATGTATGTATGCGTGTTTGTATGCGTGTTTGTATGTGTGTGTGTGTATGTGTGTGTGCGTGTGTGTGTGTGTGTGTGTGAGTGATTGACATGAATGATGATGAATGATGAATGAACATTACACAGAGCCCATTGAAGCCGAAACTGACTGAAAGCTCACATAATACTCTAATTAATAATCTACTGATGCCAACATCAGCTTTGAATACCAGCATATTGCTGTATGTATGTGTGTGTGTGTGTGTGTGTGTGTGTGTGTGTGTGTGTGTGTGTGTGTGTGTGTGTGTGTTTCTGTGTGTATGCCTCTCTTTCAGTGTGTGTGTGTGTGTGTGTGTGTGTGTGTGTGTGTGTGTGTGTGTGTGTGTGTATGTTGTCATATGATGAGTCCATCGTGTTAATTAACAGCACACAAACACACAGACACAGACACACACATATACACAGACATATATATATATATATATATATATATATATATATATATATATATATATATATATATATATACAGATAATGTATGATCACGTGTTTTAACATATTTTTGTGAATTTGGTTTCTTACAATGGCTGACGATATGTTATCACTGCTTGATAAAGCCGTAAGGCGAAACGTTGTGGTAAAAAAATATATATTGTGCCTGAAGAAGTTCAACTTCATCTTATATCATTTATACACCAGACACGTGAGTACTCCATACATTTTGGATCTAGATATATACAAGTATATATATATATATGTCATATTAAATTCTACAGCGTCTTCTGTGTTGTTTATTTTTTTATGTATAAGTCTCAATTTGTCTCAACAGCTTCCTCTGGTTTTCAGTTAGAGTTTTCCCAATAGCACTGAAAAACTCATTTTCGCAAGAGGCACATTTCGACATTTATTAAAGTCATCTTCAGGGGCATTTATACACATAATAATCGTAATTAAATAGACACTAAACTGAAAAAAAATTTGAATGATACGTTAAATATTCTTGAAAATTCTAATAAAAAATTATATAAAATTCATGCCGAGTGCGCATTTGCACTGCCGTTTGATTTAGTTCAATTCTGGCTAGGTGCAGGATGTTGTGATGCGCTTCTCTGTTGGTTGTTGATGTTGTTTTGTCTAATAGATGGAAGAATTACGTCAGGCTGTTGTTGGACGTATTGTTCAACACCCTGACCTAATTCTTCCCTCTATTAGACAACAAAACAATATCAACAACCAACAGAGAACAACCAACATAATCTCACACACAGCAAACTTTGTCCATCAAAAGTGGCATTTCTATAAATTGAGTTGCTCAAACTTCTCACTCACACATGTGTGTGTGTGTGTGTGTGTGTGTTCAATGGAATTGGCTGGAGTTTGTGTTGCGAGATAGCATGCGATTGTGTTGTGCAAAATTTTTTCTTTTGCCTGCAGACTTTGTGAAGTTTGCTAATCTGATTTTGCGCGCGCGCCTGCTCTTGTTCATTATTCGTGAATTGCCTTATTCTATGTGAAACAGTTGACAAAGCTATGCACTTGAAAAGCCAATGAACAGCGAAAACACACAAAACGAGAAATTATGAAGAATTGAAGAAGAACTGAAGAAGAACTGAAGAACCGAGGAAGAACTGAAGAAGAACTGAAGAAGAACTGAAGAAGAACTGAAGAAGAATTGAAGAAGAATTGAAGAAGAATTGAAGAAGAATTGAAGAAGAACTGAAGAAGAACTGAAGATCTTATCGTCAAGTCAGTACTGGTATATTTGAGTGTGTATGTGTGTGTGTGTGTGTGCATATTGACAGACACTTACTGATTACTAGGGCTGTCAAAAAAGTAACCTAAAAAACAGAAAAAAGTAACTTTATTTTCGAGAAAAAGTAACCTAAAAAAGTAACCTAAAAACAGAAAAAAGTAACTTTATTTTCGAGAAAAAGTCACCTAAAGAAGTAACCTAAAATAACCTATGAGTTTTAATGTTATTATCACTTTTGTATCGCTTTATCACATGTTTATCACGCCTTTGCTGCTTAGTGCGCTATATGAAATACACGGTTTGTTTGTTGTATGTTTGTGAACATAAAAAGTAACATAATAACCTATAAAAAGGTATCCTAAGAATAACCTAATCTTCGCAAAAATAAGTTTAAAAAAGGTCAATTTCTGTTTGCAGTTCTGAAGGAAGAAAATACACCAGTCCTTCTTTTTTATCCTCTTTCTGTGCTGGTACTATTTTTCCACCCTCTCTCCGATCTGGTACCATTTTTACAACAAACCACCAGAAGTGACTTAATATGGTTTGGCTACCATCGCAAAAAGGAGCATAACCATCAAAATGTAATTTAAAAGTGGATAACAAAAACAAAGGTGAAATACACTAACTGCAAATGTAAATATTTTAGTAATGGTCGCAATAATGTTCTTTATATTGTTTCAATGGAACTTTTTTATCAAATAGCACGTACTACAGCTTTTATTGGCGCAAACACTGCATGTGTGAATGCCCCCCGTCCTCCCAAATGTAGCACCCTGTGCTCACTTTTCAATACTTATCAATGTCAAACGTGGGAAAATGACGCTATATCACGCACTGAAAATCACGTGCTAATTCCTGTTCAAGTAAATTGCGTACTGTCAAGTGCTACAATGCAGTATCTGGTATAGAGAGCTCACACATCGTACTATACCACGCTCCAAACATCGCACGACACCCTCCGGTTCGTGGGCATTTCCTAAAACGGAATGACGCTATCCTGTGTACCGAAAAACGTATAAATATCGAGTAGCACGGATATTAAGATGAATATCAATTGCTAAATCTTAACAACAGAAATGTTGACATTTCTTGATCTTCACACCTAATATTCCATCTCTTTTCCTATTTTATCCTCATATATACCGTTTTTGTGTCTCTTATCTGCAAAAACTCACCAAACTTCGTGGTAAACTTACCTAATAACAAGACAAATAACAAAGGGTAAACTGACGATAAAAAAGTAACCTAAAAGCAAAAAAAGTAACCTAACGATGACAAAGTAACTTTTAGTAACCTATTAACTTTTTTAATAATTATCGTACACCACTTTTTCATGCAGTTTTAGGTAGCTTATGCAAAAGTGACCTTTAGGTGAAAAAGTAACTTTATTAACTTTTGACAGCCCTACTGATTACCATTCTACTCTTATTCTTCGTAAGCCCTCGTATTTATTCGATCTTCTATCCTTCATGAAATCTACTCGTACACTTGGATCAACTGATGATTCTCGTCTCTTACTGGAACCTGCTTTTCCCTCTAGACATACTCACTATAATCGCTGTCTATCTATCTTAGGACCCCGTCTTTACAATAAGCTCTCCCCAACACTGCGTTCTATCACTTATATCCCTCTTTTAAAAAAACATACTAAGAATACATTTTTCCTTATACTTAGGATGAATATATGGTGAAATTTTCTCTTTGCTCTATCCCTATGTTGTACTTAGTGTATGTGTGTGTGTGTGTGTGTGTGTGTGTGTGTGTGTGTGTGTGTGTATGTGTGCGACAATGCAATGAAGCAGTAACGACGGTGAATTAATTCAGTATATCTCGGCTGCACGCGCACACACGTCACCACTATTGTCACCGACGGTCTAGTTTCTGCTCTCTCTGTCTCTCTCTTTCTCTCCATGGCCCTGTCTCTCATCTGTCTTTGTTTTGTCCATTACCCGAGCCATTGAGAGCACTATCGTCACCACGACTCGAATCAGCACAGATTATCCCGCTCCTACTGACCCCCATACTCACACACACACATACACACACGTACACACACACTGACACGCACCCACACAATTAAGCTGACACACGCACACACACACACACACATTGACACACAGACACACATACACTTGAGAGTCAGATGAATGAACGTGTTGAGTGAATGGTGTGTGTGTGTGTGTAATAATGTAATGTGTAATAATGTAATGTGTAATAATGTAATGTGTAGTAATGTATTGCGTAATAATGAAAAGTGTAATAATGCAATGTGTGTGAAATGTGTAATATTGTAATGTGTATATGTTTGTGTAATTGATTCAGTGTTGAGTGACGATAGTGTGGTAATAATGTGATGATAGTGGGGTAATAATGTGATAATGTTGGTGTAATAATGTGATGATAATGTGATGATAGTGGGGTAATAATGTGACCATGGTGGGGTAATAATGTGATAATGGTGCTGTAATAATGTGATGATGGTGGGGTAATAATGTGATGATAATGTGGTAATAATGTGATGATAGTGGGGTAATAATGTGACCATGGTGGGGTAATAATGTGATGATGGTGGTGTAATAATGGGACGATGGTGGGGTAATAATGTGACGATGTTGGGGTAATAATGTGACGATGTTGGGGTAATAATGTGACGATGGTGATGTAATAATGTGATGATGGTGGGGTAATAATGTGATTATGTTGGGGTAATAATGTGACGATGGTGGGGTAATAATGTGATGATGTTGGTGTAATAATGTGATGATGTTGGGGTAATAATGTGATGATGTTGGGGTAATAATGTGATGATGTTGGGGTAATAATGTGATGATGTGGTAATAATGTGACGATGTTGGTGTAATAATGTGATGATGTTGGGGAAATAATGTGATGATGTTGGGGTAATAATGTGACGATGGTGGGGTAATAATGTGATGATGTTGGGGTAATAATGTGACGATGGTGGGGTAATAATGTGATGATGGTGGGGTAATCACCTGGTGGACTTGGAGATGCGCGTGACAGGGGGTGCATCACAGCGACCCTCGTTGATAATGATGTGACAGAAGCTAGTGGAAGGAGCAGAAGTCAAGACTGCCGAATCTTCTACTTCGTCTTGTTCGTTTCGCTGTTGCTCTTTTTCCCTTTCATCCACTTCTTGTGGTAAGTTCCCGTGATCTTGACGTTGCTCCAGGTAGATGTCATAATCTTCATCATCATCATAGTCTTCATCATATTCTTCATCATTGTTCTCGGTGTTGTAGGAGGCTACAACATCATCACTACGCTGCTGACGTTCCTGCAGTGACAACATCTCCATGTTCATGTTGTCATTATCGCTGTCCACAAATCCATGCTGTATCGACACAAGCACACACACACACATATATATATATATATACACATACACACACATATACACGCACACATACATACATATACACATATACACACTCACACACACACACACATATTGTATGTCTTCGTGTATGAACAACAACAACAAGAACATGTATTAAATATAGCGCCAAATATACAAATGACAGGATGAAATAAAAATAATATAGTATGTATGTTTATAAGTGAAACATGTATGTTTGTAAGTGAAACAAATAAAAGTGTCTATATGTATGTTTGCGAGTTGCTTCAAGTATATACGTGTATGTATGCATGTAGATGTATGACAAATTATGTTAGGTAAAGGTACGGTGTGCGCCAATGCACGAGAATTTGAATATTATTATGTGTGGTCGCGAGTGTGTGCATATGTGTGTAGTTATGTACTTATCTGTACATATTCATTAACATTGTCATTTATTTGTATAGCTCACATTATAACACACGAGCGAAAAGACAAATCTTGGAGCAAAACATATAAAACAAATAGGTAAAACACGCCGCTTAGGGAATACAAACATGTGGACAATACACACACAAACACACACACAAAACAGAAATGGAAACATGACAGTAAAAAGAAACAGAATAAGCACAAACACAATCTAGTAAATATATCAAGCGAGGCGGGTACGTTATGACGGCTCATGATGGCGAAGCGTAAGGAGTAAGAAAGTGAGAATCAAGATATAAAAGATGGTTGTGCAGAGAAGAGTAGAACGAAGATAAGGAAATAATGCATATACATGTATCTGTACTGTATGTGTATCTGATATATACTGCTAATTAAACATGTAAAACATAAGCCTGTCTATGAGCATTAGCTCGACGGGTCTTTTTGGCAAATTATGCAATCTTATTGATTCAACTTGTTTATTTTTTATACCTATACATAGATAAAATACACAATACAAACACACACACATACATGTCTGTGTCAAGTGGCAAAAATACCGAAGGAAGCTTTTTTGATGCGAATTCCATGTGGAATTCAAAGTGGCCCTCAAAAAACACTAGTTTACAAGTATCTGAACGTTAAAGAAGCAGATAATTAAATAATATGAAAATAAGCCATGTAACTGCATCCTTCAGCAAAGAGATTATCACAAAAAAGAACAGTTTAAAAGTTAAAGTTAAGTTTAAGTTTCCAATTTAGTTTCTACATAGAGAGCCGCTCCACTCGTAATAATTACGCAGTTCTAATAATAATTATTCTAGGGTGATGGCAATGCATGTATCACACACTATCCATCTTGTTAAAGCTAAAAGTTAAATGCCTCAAGTGACAGCTGCTACACGGCAAGAAGCTTATGAACACACACAGGTGTGTCCCGTGTAGCTCGCTGCCACCGCAGAACCGACCCTCTCCACGCTATGGCGCCACAAGGACGAAAGACGTATTAGAGAGGGCCACCTCCCCAGAATGCATGACACAACACATGACTGATATCTGGTACCATTTACTGCTGGGTTTCGAACCACACACCTCCCGCTTGTGAGGAGGATGTGTTACAACACTACATCGAGCAGCACACATGCAGAAATGAGCACATTTCGACCCGAATTACTGGCCGTATATCAGTGACGACGCCAGCATTTTCTTGATGAGGGACTAGGGGAAAATGATGCTGGAGGGCTTGGTGAAACATGAGGAACTACACTCGAAATGTTCATGGTCAGGATTTTTATAGGGGGGGGGGGCTCACACCTTCACCTACCCCCCTCTTGACACCGTCGCTGTCCTATACTGTCTTCGTGAGTGTGCAGACTCATCGGAACAATCAGACCAACAAGCACAAGAGAGAGATATATAAACAAGTACAAGTAGAAGAGATCGATACTGGACATCGACATGGCTTGCATTAAATCCACCATCAAACAACACCCAGTAGACAACTTCCAACTTGATTTTATGGCATGCACTACACACAGGCCGGGCCTAATGCGGACATTTGTTTGGGCCATCCCAGCAGAACAGAGGCACTCAATCAGTGGTTCTCAGCATTTCTCAGTGATCGCACCCCTTCCAAATAAGCAGTAATTTCCCGCACCCCCTGTAGTCTTGATAACTATACGAAAATATACAAATACAAACGACGTAATAACAAAACTTTTCTATTCAATATTCATTCCTACAACTCCCTAAACAGGATTAAGCAAAACTACGTTTTACAGGAAAAGTATAATGCATATGTTAAACATATAATTTCTTTAAAAAAAATAAAGGAATCCTCATAATTATTATTATTAATTACACAGGCAAATCCAGTAGCATGGGGGAAGAGTGCATGTGCACTATTACTACCCTGCGGTGACCCCTGGAAGCGCCCAAAAGATGTAGACAGAAAGAGAGTTGGAAACATATAGGTTTTAGTCAGGTAGATGAAAGCTAATGAAGATAAAAACAACCAAAGAATAAAATGAAATTATCAAATAAAAAGTCTAAATAAAAGTGTACAACTGATATTAATATAACTGGACAATTTCCGACTGACACATTTCGTTTTAATCTCGTGCGTAACGTTGTTGAAACCTCACTAATTCCCTAAAATCCAGCGCAATTTTACGACAATAAATAAACATTTGTCACACATGCAATATAACCTAGCACACTTTTTATATATAACTCGGAGGCGGTTTTATCACGGTTCCCCACTTCTGCTTCACTTCCACGCGCAACCATTCAGCTGCCGTCGACATAAGCACCACTTCACACACACACACACACACTCACACACACGCATTCAATTGTCAGAATGTCAGTGTATGGAGTGTGTCAGCAGCGGTGCGCGTGCAAAACTGTGCGTGTGTTATTGTTCAGCAGAACACTACTGACTAAGCAGAACAGAGGGACACACACACACACTAATACACACGAACTTTTCCCCATATCCTGTTCTTGGGAGATAAGAACACGAATACGAACACACGCATACACAAACAGCGTAGAAGGTGAGAAAACGAAGAATATATTTTCTCTTCCTCTCTATTTATCTCTCAGAAACTTATGTCAATATGATCGCTATCAATATAACAAATTTACAAATCTTACCATTTTACAAATCTTCCCATTTAACAAGATTTCAATGGGAAAAGTGTGAACGATATATAAATATTACACGAGTGCACTTTTCACATAGCTCTATCTTTCACATATACACGCAGAAAGAGAAACAAAAACTATATTACTGGTGTACACACACACACACAAACACACATTAACTTCGTAACTGTCGAGAATTATCGATAGTTTTAATGCATCTGAGATTGTCTTGATAAATTGTATTGTAATATCCCGTGCATAGCTTGTTGAGGTACCTTGAATGAATTCATAAACTTGTCGGTAAAATGACGATATATATTATCTGTGAGTATAGTGAGTTACGCGCTCCAGAAAGCACAACGAATAACGAAGCATAGAAGACAGAGACACACACAGAGAGAGAGAGAGGGAGAGAGAGAGAGAGGGAGAGAGAGGAGCAATCACATCATGACGCAATCAAGATGTGCATATTGACAAATGACAAATGTCCACAACACGCACACATTCGTACATCACTCTTATATTTCTGCTCTTCTCCTGTGATTCCTCTCGCTGTCTGATACTTTGCCAGTACACACACACACACACACACACACACACACACATACACACACACACATACACATACACGTACGTGCAGTATGTGTATATGTGAGAGACAAAAGTGATGACGCAATCCATCTGGAAGGATCGTTGGAAGAACAATCATGCCGATGACCAAGATAAATATATGTTTGTGTGTGTGTGTGTGTGTCGTGTGTAAGTTTGTGTGTTAGTGTCGATGCCAAAAAACAATACACATATAGACAATATAATCCGCAATTTAGAGGTGTACTCTGCATCAAGGCTCGTGAAAATGCTTTTCCGCTGGAAATCGTTCATTTTGACAAAATATTCCCTTATTATTTACGACTTAATCTACATCTCTTTCTCAAATGATTCCACCAACAAAAAATTCATGACCCCAGAAAATTCATCAGCTATGTGGCGTTCTCGTCTGGACGTCGTGGTTTTGGTATGTTGTAGTTTGCAGGAGAGACCCGTCTCTTCAATCTTGAACACATCATTTTGGTCTCCAATGCAATATTGATCGAAATTGCCTGTTATATGAGGGTATTAATTATACTGTATGATTATTGTGCGAACCTTTCGCCAATCTGGGGTCCTAGACGGTCATCTAGTTTGTCTATGTCTAATCTTCCTGCACCTATGCCTATACCTCTAGTCGATCCTAATAAGTCACTCGTCTATACCAATCAGCTTGAAATAGTCAACTGTTGTCACTCGACAAGCTGGAGTCAATATATCAGGGGGGCTAACCCCCCCCCCCCAAATTTCCATAAACTTATCAGAACCAAGACGTTCACTGAAAGAGTGAAAGAAAAAATATATTTCAGTAGAATTTGTTGATATAAGCATTATCGCAGAACATATTCGCACATTATTGTGTGTGTGTGTGTGTGTAAATGTGTGTATATATAATTGAAAAATGCCCCAAGTCATGACCTTCACACGCTAGCTAGTAACTTATACATAATTCAGCTCTCCACCCAAAATTACACTCTGGATTCGCCCCTGATATTATGTTGGTGTAATGGTGTAACTCACCGGTGGTGACGCTGGAAATGCCACAACTTCTGAAGCAGAATTTAACATAGCCTCTTCTCCTGGTCGACACATCACCAGTGCTGTATCGTTCAGTTGTTGTTGTTGTTGTTGTTGTGATGTTGCTGTCGTGTGCTTGCAACTCTTTCTGCTACTTCTATGTTGTTGTTGTTGTTGTTGTTGAGACTGACGTTGGTTGGTGAGTACTATGGCTGTATCATTCACCATCTTGCCTCGTTCTGCTAACTGCTTCTTGTGACCACCCTGCTGTGCACGGGACTTCCTCTTGCTACGTTCTCTAATTGCCTGCGTGCACGCGCAAATATGCACGTGCACATTAACACATTAGCACACGTTTTATTACATTAAATAACATATTTTATTACATACATATTTATTTTATTACATACATATTTATTTATTTATATATAATGCACATTAACACATTAGCACACGTTTTATTATATTACATATTATATTACATAACATATTTTATTACATAACATATTTTATTACATATTTATTACAGTGTGTCTTGAGCACACGTTCATTAAATTACATATTAACATTATTATTTATTATTATTATATATTTATTATTATCATTATTAACATTATTATTTATTGTAACATTACATATTACATTATTAACATATTAACATTATCACACAGTCTGTGTTAATATATGCGTTAATGTGCGTCTAAATATATGCTTATGTGTTAATATGTTAATTTATTTATATGGTTACGTGTTTATGTGTTAATATGTTAATGGGTGTGTTAATATGTTCATATTTCAATATGTATAAATTTTAATATGTTTATGTGTTAATATGTAAATATTTAATATGCTAATATGTTAATGTGTTAATATTTTAATATGTGTTAATGTGACAACACGTTAAACACTAGGCTTTTACGATTATGAAAATTTTTCCAGTAGAGCAGAATAGCAAATGAGATAGAGAGAAGAAAATGATGAAAAGTGTTGGTTACAAGGGTGTAGATGCTGGGAGATATGGGGGTATATATACCCCCGACATATTCTGCTTAGTTCAGTTCATCGAGTATATTATCATCAAAATCAGCATAGCAAAAATTACAATACACGAAAAATATACAAAATGGCAAATATATAAAAATTATATTTTACGCAATGTACTTTTCATTGAGGTGTGTGTGTTATAATTGAATAGGCCGACAATAGTTGAGGTTCTCATGCAATTGACCAACTGAGTCAACTTTGAACAATAATGCATGATGGCTGTCATCCCCTCCCCGAGCCTCGACACAAATCTACTCCCCTGGTTGGTGGGAAATAGAGGGGTTGCCAATGGTGGGGAATAAAAGGTCAAATGTGTGTAAGGTCAATCTAAAAGGTCAATCTGAATTATTATTATTATTATTATGATTCTCAGTTATAGAATTAGTTTAATTTCGTTTCTAATGAATTTACGAGATGTTTCTAATGTATTTATCAGCGCTGTTGTGTTGTCTTGTGTGGAAAATGAAGAGTTGTTTCATTGTGTTATAAAAGCGGGGGGAATCAGAGAGAAAGAGAATGAACGAAAATGAAAGGAAATGAAAGAGTGAGAGAGAGAAAGACAGAAAGAAAGAGAGAGAAAGAGAGAGAGAAATAGAGAACAAGAAAGAGGGAAAGATAGAAAACTACGCAGCACTGATGTAGCTGAACGGAACGAATACTTGAAAATTTCTGCTTCAATCGACCGAGACTAATTTATTGATGACGCTAACTCCATCAGCCAATTTAAATATGCATGTGTGTATGTCAGTGTGCATTTTTCTGCAGGCTTAATGTTCGGAAGACATGAAAGTCAGTGAGCAAGAAAAACGAATTAAGAATTAATGTGATAAAAGCCGAATGAGAAAAGTTGTCCGTGAAATAAGGCACGAGATTACGCTACGCTGTTTTTGCCCGCGAGAATTTCTAACAGAAGACCAAATGTGATTATCTGTGTCTCAGGCAAATTATTCGAAATATTTTAATATTATACTCTTAATTTGTAAGACGTTTGTGCATATACAATTAAGTATTATTTTTTTATTCTCACTTAGTTTTCGAACTTTGTTATTCATCAAATTCTTTTTCTGTTGAATATTAATTAGTTGTTTGATGCATTATGCACGTGATTTTGTTATTGATATAATTTGTGTAATGTTTAAATGTCTTAATGTTCTTGGGTTGTCATGGCAACGGAAAACGGATCAGGTCATGTTTGTGTCTTGAAGATTACTGATTTATATGTGTTTGTATATATTCGCATTGTTCTGCATGTGAGACCATCACCCACCTTGAATATGTTGTAGTAGAGGAACACCATCACGACACACGGAATGAAGAAGGAAAAAAGCGAAGAATAAATTATAAAGTCAGAATTGTAGAAGATACACTGCTGTACATCACGAACACTGCCATCTGAAGGAACGTTAAGACCTACACATACACACACACACACACACACACACACACAGACATACATACACAGACATACATACACAGACATACATACACATTACCCATTCGCTTTGATCCAGCCGAATATATAATGATGTATTTCTGATGCAGCAGCGAGTGAAGGCATGCGAAGCGTATAATCACGTGCGTTGCTTCATTTTAATACCAGTTATTTATTCAATGAAAATCATCTTAAAATCACAAGTCTTTTCATGTCTGTTTTGGACAAGTTAAACACACACACACACACATATATATACATACACGTAGATTGGGAGATGAAAGAAAAATGAGCCCAAATTGGCATAAATATTGTCATAACCAATAATTGGTAAATATACGGTGGAAGTACATCAAACCAACAAATCACATGTATTTGAACATAAAACGGGCGAATAAATCAATGAAAATTGTGTACGTAATATTTACAGCAGATTGAAATCTAGCATAGGAATTGGTTAACTAAATTTTGATTTCTCAAAAACTACCAAGCATATATGTTCGTGGAGACGAAATTTTACTTGATTTCCAAAAAACCAATATTCCTACAGCGTCAGTGTTAACAAAAATGTCAACCAAGCAAAAAGAAGAAAGAAAAAAATAAAATTTGGCTGTGATTGCAGAAAATTTCAGCTATGATTGGACATTCTTTCATTTTCTGAGTGAAAAAAGCAAAAAGTGAGAGATCAAAGAAAATTATGAGTGTTTTTTCATAAAAATGACAAACAAACAAGAACAAAGCATATTTTTATCAAGAACAATGGCTTCTAGCAACATTCATGTTTGGTGGTGAAAATTGCAAAAAATTACAAGTCTTTTTTTGAAGACCATTTCTATTTTTTTAAATACTGTATAAAAGCTACAGTGGAAATTACTTGCCCAGAAATGTGAGTGGAAAAAATCATAGAAAAAAACCACTACCTACCAATAAGCACTATACACAAGGGATGTTGCTGAAACTGAATAGCTAAATTAATTATATAATTATAACCAGTAAAACAATTTGGAAATTTCCAAGCTTGTATATCAATTCATTTCTAAGTCTAAAAAATAAGCAATGACGTGAATATAAACAAGTATTCCCCATAAAAATAGCCCAATTATTAAATACGTGTTAATATAGACAAAATAAACACAAAATATGGTTATTTTTAAAATGAGAACTCGTATAAGATCACCGGGAAGGTTAAGATGGGTTAAGACTGCCTCATTTTCCATATGCCCTCGTGTCAAAGCACAAATACAACAGATTATCATTAATATTATAACTATTATGATTAATTACACGAAAATCTAGTAGCATGAGGGGAAGAGTGCAAGTGCTATTACCACCCTGTGCGCTGGCCCCATGTATACCGGAAGCTAACCACAAAAGATGTAGACAGAAAGAAAGTTCGAAGAGTATATAATAAAAAAATAACAATAAACAATTAATCAGAAAACACTCCATAATTTCACTGCGCCCACACTTCTCAATAAATAACAACAACCAACATTAACTCAAAGGTTTATATTAATATGTCGTATAAATACACGATTCAGCATATTTTGAGATTCAATTCCTGAATTCCTGACAAAACCAGCGGTCCACCACTTTAGCAAATCAACTTACTGAAAAGTTTGTAATAACTTGGGGAAAAAGAATTTGTTAGCAGTGGCGGATGCAGAATGCAGTTTTAGGGGGGGGGCTGAATCTTGGGGGGAGATCAGCCATGTACATGCATCATTATGCAACGTATTTGCGATAATGCTTATATCAACAAAGTCTAGAAGGAAAAAATGTTTTCTTGACCTCTTTCAATGAATCTGTTGGTTATAAGGAGTTATTGGAAACATTTGTATAAAAAGACGCTAGTATGTCACTTGGTACTGTGCAGAAATTAGTATGTGGTCCGTTGTGTGAAAAGTTTGCCCCCCCCCCTCCGTTCTCACTGATCTTACATCTGCGCAAACTTTCTTCTTCCAGTTTCTTGTTGTTTGACTGCGACTTATTCTCCTGCCGTTCTTAATATTCTGCTTGAGTGGCACTCTCTCAGTTACCCCCAACACTTTTCCGGCAACCGAAACCAAAAATATTTGTTAATATTTCAAAATAAAAATTACGTAATTAATATGATATAAAATAAAAATACACAATACGGAATTTCGGAAAGCACATTGAATATACTCAAATATTTTTATCAAAAATTACACTCACCTTCTAACCAGTGAATTCGTTAGAAAGCGCCACGAAAGGAAGAAGGAAATAAAAGGAAGATGGGCCAAAAGAAGATAGACAGAGAGAGAGAAAAAACCTTTTTTTATTCTATTATATCTTTATTATATCATTATTTTTTATTTCTTATTATAATTTTATTTATTCTAACACCATGCAGTAATGCAGTGACACAGAGCGCGTGCAATGAGGGGGGATGGAGGAAGGGGGGGGGGGTGGTCTCACCTAGCACGATGGGTACTCCGATAGCAGCAGAGGTGAACCACACCAGCACAATCGTGAGTACAACACGACTGTTGTTCTTGTGTTTTGCGTACTTGATAGGTCGCGTGACGGCAATATGTCTGCAACATCACAGTGCAACATCATCATGCAACATCACAGTGCAACATCATCATGCAACATCACAGAGACAACAACAATTATTATTAAAATTATATAATACTAAAATGAGTAATAATTAATTAATTGTAATGAAATATTATAAAACAATATAATATTGATTGAAGAGCAATATATATAAATATAATATATATATACATATATCATTGTATGTATATCACATTTGTGTGCCACGATGAGTTTTTATTGAATTTTGCTAAATGGCGTCGACAAAAAGGAGGTGCTTGGAGAGCTGACACACGAGCTATTTCTATTCCTCCCACGAATCGTTCACAATATTTTATATGTTGAAGAGAAAATGATAACACACACACACACATATACACATGTAGTATTTGCTCAGAAAATGCAAGTGAAAGGAGGATGTCTCGGCGATATTGCACGTTCTCAGTTATTTTCAATACGACATTACTGAGAGCGATGCTGAACGAAGCCAGTTGAATTCAAGAACGCCGTCAGTGTAATTGTCACTGACACTCAAGCACGAGCCATATACCGCTTCACTGACTCCATCCATCCACACACACACACACCCACACACACACACACACTTGGCTCACATCAAGAAGCAGACGAGAGAAAGTGAGAGGGACACACACATACACTGTGTATGTGCAAATTTTGTCAGGCGAATTGTATTGTTATCGATTTACACACTCATATCGAGTGTGTATGTCCGTGTGTCTGTGTGTGTGTGTGTGTGTGTGTGTGTGTGTGTGTGTGTGTGTGTGTGTGTGTGTGTGTGTGTGTGTGTGTGTGATATGGTACATCGACTTACTGCACGCTACATTGTGCGTGTTCTGATTTGTGTATTAATAGCATAACATTATGCGTGATTCTCAAATGCACACTCCACCATGCGTATAAGCTGTGAAAAATACGTTGAAATTTAACTACAGTACTATAAAAAGTATACATATATATATATATATATATATATATATATATATATATATATATATATATATATATATAAAGATATAAAGGCAAAAGATCCAATTTAACTTCAGCACGTTTTCTTCACAAAGAAATTACTTTATGTTGTGATGTGCAAGCTAGCTAACACACACACATACAAACACATATAGTGAGGAGAAAAGTAATTTATCCCCCCTCATCCCTAATCCTAATCCCCTCCCCATACTCTAACCCAATTTACTGTGCCAGTTCCTGACGCTAAGTTTCCTACTGGAATGGATTATGATAATTTGATTATATAGTGCGCACATACACACAAACACACACACACACACACACACACAAAAGTGAAAAATGGAGTCAAGCCAGAATATAACGAATGAAAATAGAGTAATATAGTAATAGAATCAAATATAAAAAGGACTAGATAGAAAAAGGACTAGATAAATAGGACTAATAGAAAAAGGACTAGACAGAAAAATGACCAGACAGAAAAAGGACTAGATATAAAAAGGACCAGATAGAAAAAAGTCTAGATAAATAGGACTAATAGAAAAATGACTAGATAAAAAAGACTAATAGAAAAAGGACTATATAAATAGGACTAATAAAAAAGGACTAGATAAAATACTCGAGAAAATATGATAAAAAATAGTATAAAGACGAACATGAGAAGCAAAAATAAACAGAAGAAAACACGATAGAAAAATCAAAATAAGAACAGAGGTATAACACAAGGCAGAAAAATAAAAACAGTCATTTTTAGCCCCAATACCTGCTTAATTGAATCATGTGTAGATGTTGATTTTTTTAATATTGCCAAAAATAATCTGTATTTATTTACAGATGAGTTTTTGTATGTTTATTTATGAATTTGCTTTATATTGATGTAAAATTCTATACATGTATTGATTAACTTTAATATACATGTATTATTTGAGTTTAATGTGAAATTGTGTTAATGTATTATTAAATGTTTTATATACTCATCTGATGCTTTGTGTTTATAAAATTGATGTGTTGAAGGGGTCGACTTCAAACAAGCTTTAGCTTCTGTCCACTCCTTGTCACTATTTATGTTATGTAAATAATGACAGAATTGAAATAAATGAAATTGGGAAAAAACAAAATGAAGTTTTTACGAGACTGTGTAAGCTTGTAATCGAAAAAATTCGTGTTATATTCACCAGGTGTTGGATTATTTAATTAGAAACGGTAATATAAGGCACTGGCGTAACGAGAGAGGGGGATCAGGGGTTGAAGCCCCCCAAAAATGTTTCCATAAACTCCTCATAACCAAGAGATTTACTAACAGAGTTTAATATAAGATAAAAACAAAAAAAATGATGACCAATCTGAATCAGTGGAATATAACACGCTAAATTATTCCGCGGTTGTAAAAATAACCTAACGGTATTATCAAGCAGAAATTAACGCATGTCTTTTTCCTCAATTGTTCCTTGTTCATGGACAACTTTGCAGTAGAAAATTCAGAGACAGAGAAAATAGCGTGCCAAACTTCACGTGCACCCGCAGAAATGAGCACTCTAGCGTGACATTGCAATCGACAAAGCGCGTGCAAAAAGCGCGTGCATTCTGTGTCCGAGTACAAAGTCACATACACACACACACACACACACACACACACACACACACACAAACTGTAGCTTCAGATGGAGCGTCCAATTTTATTGTGACGCCAAGAACGGCTTTGATTTTTTGCATCATGATGCGAAGCAGAAATTTGCAGAGATGTGCACAGAGCAGCGTAACGTGTGTGTGTCTTTGATTGTGCTTTGTGTCTTGTCCTCTGACCGCTCTGATCTGAACTGGCAATCAAAGATCAAAGAACAAAGAAGCGCAAAGAATATTCGCAGCGACAGAGCAAAACAATGCCGCTAAATCTCGTGCATAATAGCGAGAAGTGCCTCTCTCAAAAAAGCAACAACATATGTCCGTATCATTTTTCACGTGCTTTGATGTGCAAGGAGCTCGCTGTTCTCCTCTACTGCAGTGCTGAGCAACCTCTGTGTGTGGGTAATTCCCCACTGTTGGGTAATTCCCCACTGGTGGGTAATGAAAGAAGGGACAGAACAGGACAAATGTGTGTGTGTTATAATCAATTCGAAATTATTCCATTTTGTGTCTAATGACTTTAGGAGATTAAATTTGTGATGTGGATCAACAGAATTTATATAAGATTTATACAAGAGAACCTGCAGAACACATTGCACGTGGAAATCGCGTTTTTTTATTGATATAATTAAAGTTATCTATACTAAGTCTATAACATGTCCACTATCTCTCTCTGTGTATGTGTGTGTGTGAGTATGTATGTGTGTGTGTGTGTGTGTGTCCAAACAAAATATTATTATTGAGATGAAGATGTTGAAGGCTGGATGTCACACACACACACCTGTCTACGCTGATCGCCACCAGATTGAAGATGGAACTGGTGCTTGATGTCACATCCGCCGCTATGTATACATCACAAACCAGCGTTGATAAACCCCATGTACCATTCACCTAAACACACACACACACACACATTACGTCACGAATGCACATAACACAAAACACACATACATTCACGTACACGCTTATTAATTAAAACACACAAATATGGACCACACACATATATACACCAGGTTCAAGATAGTATACAAGATAATATATAAGATAATTCCATCGACATACACACACACACATACACATAAACGATGTAAACTTTGTGAGTCTGAGGGATTTGAGTGACACCAAAGATCAATTCACATTTCCGCACAATCGTCGAATAACTGACAATTTGAGAGAGCC
>OU696580.1:8370742-8435742 GCA_916048095.2 Sacculina carcini | reverse complement strand
ACCACGTATATTTTGTGTATAAGTGCACACACTGTACATGTACACGAAAATGTACACGATGTTAGCAATGTATCAAATTGTATTGCTGTTTGGCAACGTATAATTGTCTTCGGCCTGGGCTCGATCTTTCTTATTAGCTTCTATTATTCGCTGACCGAAACTCGAGGTCTTCGAAGACTTCGCTCACTCTCAACAGCTAGTGTCAATTAAATGTCACAATATGTAGTGAAAATAAGAACTCCGCACGTTAAGCTAGTGAGTCGACAAGAAGAGGAAAATGTATGCATGCGTGAGAAGATGTATATACATACATATGCGTGTATATGCGTGATAGTGTATGTGATAGTGTGTGTGTGTGTGTGTGTGTGTGTGTGTGTGTGTGTAGAGGGGTGCAGTGAAGCAGACGATCTGATCAAATGGTTGAAAGCAGAAAGGCGATGATAAAAAGTACATTTCGCATATACCACTGCCGACAAGTATGGAGGATGCATGAAATTCTTTGAAGCATAATACATCAAATATTCGCACATTGAAGTGCACACAACAACGAAGACATACAAACACATAAACATACTGACCCACAAACTGACACACACACACGCACAAACGCGTGCATTACACACACAAACAAACAAACGTATATATACTATAGCGCCTGTAAAAACACGGGCGCGCATAACTTCAAGATGAACAAGAAAGCGTAAATACATATATACATATACACACATACACAAACATGCACTTATACATATACATACATACACAGACATGCACTTATACATACACATATACACATGAGTTTTGAGTAGAATAAGGAGGAATAGAAAATGGATAGCTGAATGGAATCATAGTTTGGCGAAAGGAGTGAGAGTGTGAGAAGCAGGATCAAACGAGATGTCAAAAAGGTGATTTTGAAGTCGGGAAGCAAACATGCGGTAGGAAGAAGATGAAATAATATGAGAAGGAAGAGAATTATAGATACGCGGACCGAAGAAAGTAAAAGATTTAGAGGACCACGAAGATTCATTAGTGGCCCGAGGACAGATGAGGGGAACAGGTCTACGAGAAGAAACATTATCAGAACGAGTTAAAAGACTGACTAGGTAGGACGGTTGACTAGGATCATGAAGGAGTTTGAAGATTAAACAGCAAAGGCGAAAGTGAATACGAGAGACAATTGGAAGCCAACGAAACTTGAATAGAAAACTGGAGGTATGACGCACACACACACACACGAACACAAATACAAAACACAGAATAGTTGGATTTTTGTTTTTTACAAATTATGTTGTTTCATTATTATAATCATTATATTCTTCGTTAGGGATTAAAATTTCTTTTTGTCTAGAATGTTAGTGAGCGGTGATAAATAAAAAACTGTGAAATTCACAATAAACTCAAAAAAGCAAAACAATAACAAAATAAATAGACAGACATAGAATGGAAAATGAAAAACACACAAACTTTCACAGAGAATTCGACGCCAAGTGTTGACAATGGCGGTGCGAGAATTTTTCCGGTGGGGAGCTAAATATATAGATACACGAGCTTGACAACAACAACAACAACATATATTTAATATAGCGCACATATTTATACACAGGCGCGAAAAAGACAAAACTGACAGGAACATCACAGCGAGCAGGGAGTAGGCACAAATAGAAAAATGAAAACACGTTTGCAAACTGGAACATGCTAGATGGCCGTTGGCTATCAGATAGCTCATCCGCTCTTGAAATAGGGTTTGTTTTTTTCCTGTCGGGTGTCTAGCCACCCTCCTCACTGCAGAACAGTCAGGGGGAGCCGGTTTAGCCGCCGACGACTCGACCATGAATCTGGTTGTACTGGAATTACACGGTTACCAGTAGCAGGGCGAAGCCTGACCAGACAACGACGAATGCAAGAGATGCGAAAACGGGACGCAGCAACGAAAACAGATAATTCACAGTGAGTAAAAAGACAAATATCAAGCAAGAACAACGAGTGTACAACATAGGACGATCAGCACAAACAACACGCATATAACCATACACGCATATAACCTTGACACATTTGTTTGCCCCCCAAGCTTCCCTTAGCATCGCCGCTGGTCCAAAATGAAACCAACAACAACAACGACAGTGACGTCACAAAAACGATTTATTGACAGCTGTCACTCAATAGTGGTGAAATATATAGAACACGTGCGTGAAGGCGTCGAGCTCTTCTCGAAGAAAATGTTTTCTCGCGTCGGTTTCGTGGTTGGTGGAAAACAAAACATTCTGTGTGGCAAAATGGTTTGTACATCACTGCATTAAAACATTGTGGACGAAAGGAGTGAATGAATGATTGAATAAGTGAATGAATGAGTGAGTGAATTAATGAGTGAATAAGTGAATGAATGAATAAGTTAATAAGTGAATGAATGAGTGAATAAGTGAATGAATGAGAGAATAAGTGAATGAATGAGTGAATAAGTGAATGCATGAGAGAATGAATGAGTGAGTGAATAAGTTAATAAGTGAATGAATGAGTGAATAAGTGAGTGAGTGAATGAATGAGTGAATGAGAGAGTGAATGAATGAGTGAATGAATGAGTGAGTGAATGAATGAGTGAGTGAATGAATGAGTGAGTGAATGAATGAGTGAGTCAATGCATGAGTGAATGTGGCAAAATGGTTTGTACATCACTGTGTTAAAATATTGTGGACGAAAGAAGTCAATGAGTGAGTGAGTGAATGAATGAGTGAGTGAGTGAATGAGTGAGTGAATGAATGAGTGAGTGAGTGAATGAGTGAGTGAATGAATGAGTGAGTGAGTGAATGAATGAGTGAATAAGTGAATGAATGAATGAGTGAGTGAGTGAATGAGTGAGTGAATAAGTGAATGAATGAGTGAATAAGTGAATGAATGAGAGAGTGAATGAGTGAATGAATGAGTGAATAAGTGAATGAATGAGTGAATAAGTGAATGAATGAGTGAGTGAATTAATGAGTGAATAAGTGAATGAATGAATAAGTTAATAAGTGAATGAATGAGTGAATAAGTGAATGAATGAGAGAATAAGTGAATGAATGAGTGAATAAGTGAATGAATGAGAGAATGAATGAGTGAGTGAATAAGTTAATAAGTGAATGAATGAGTGAATAAGTGAGTGAGTGAATGAATGAGTGAATGAGAGAGTGAATCAGTGAGTGAATGAATGAGTGAGTGAATGAATGAGTGAGTGAGTGAACGAGTGAGTGAGTGAGTGAGTGAATGAGTGAGTGAGTGAGTGAGTGAACGAGTGAGTGAATGAATGAGTGAGTGAATGAATGAATGAGTGAGTGAATGAATGAGTGAGTGAGTGAGTGAGTGAATGTTTGCGTGTGAGATCAAAAGAATTGAGCGCATATAATTAGATGTTGAATAAATTAACTGTCGTTTTAATTACGCAGACCCCGCACATCACAAGCGCGAGAAACACGCGAAAAAATGAAGCCAAACTTGCAAGGCAATAAGAACCAGGAGTGCAGTATAAAAGCACTCACGATGTCGTAAACACGCACACACACTATGACGATGAAGGCGCAGTTTTTGGTTGATGTGTGTGTGTGTGTGTCTCTGTGTGTACTCACTAGTGATTGTGTACAGGAGATGAGCAAGGCTCAGACTGTACTGTCTCTAAACCCACTATTGTCTAATCTACGCTTAAATTGTCCAATACTACTTGATGTGTGTATGTGTGTGTGTATGTGTGTATGTGTGTGTGTGTGCTGTAATTTCCAGCGACTTGGGACCAATCGACACTCAGAAGCACGCGCTCACGCACAACTTCGTCAATGAACTGGAGCGTGAGTCAATTAAACACATTGTCTAATCACACCTGGTAACAATACAGTACAGTACAATTGCAGTAACAAGATTGAGTCATCGGTGACTAATCTAGAGTGACTAATGAATGTGACTAATGACCAGAGTTGGCAATTTCATGTGATCACCTAAAAAAATATTTGTTCACATAAAATGCCGTTTTTTAACAAATATAACATAAAATTTCATTTTCACTGAAAAATACTGTTCAAATTTGTAATTATGTAGGTTGCGCCCGGAATTAATATATTCTGTAAATAATTGTAATTACACAGATGACGGATTCAATACGCTATAATACACTCAAACACTGTATTCACGTACAATATTAACACCAGCAATGTTAACAATGTAAATATAGCAACGTTCCTGATAACTTCTCAAGTCTCATGAACGTCGCATGGAGTACTCTTAGATAATTACAGTATGGGTTGTGGTTGTGATATAATTGGTGTGATCAAATCGCTCCAAGCTAGGTACACGTGCCATTGGCTTTTTGGGAAGATAGGATCATGCATTAATGTATTTCATATTTCAAATTTCCGGAATAAACACAAATTGCTGAAATAGCGTCTGTACTGCCACGCTCAAAAGGTTGAAGGAATTCAATGTGAAGTCGAATTTTCCCAGAAAAATATAGGAAGAGAATGTTTTGTGTTGCATGTGAGAAAAACGTGTCCGCTGGTCACAAGTCGCAGCTCGATCGATAAAACAAATCGGCTGCTCACTCGAAAAGCATCATATCAATTATACATGCAGAATCGAATCATGGGACCATTGCGCCTCGAAGCAAGTCCAAAAATGACACCACTACAGTGCCACCTCTTCCATGAACATTTCGAGTATGGTTTCTCATGTTTCGCAAGACCCCCACCTGTTTTCCTTAGCCCCCTCACCCCCCCTCCGGAAGAACTTTGGTGTCGCCACTGCACCTCTACCTTATCCGAGGGTCCTATCAAGGTGAAACTTTTGCCACTTAGTATGAAAATTTCGCCTCTCTAATGGTGGCTCTCCAATGGCATGTCGCTGGATACACGCATAAAATGCAAATAATCTACGTAATAGTCCAAAGTTCACATATTACATGAACATTTAATAACATATTTTGGCATTTTTCGTCACACAATAAAAACATAAAAACGCCAAAAATTATCACATAAAATTCCAAACTCTACTAATGACTGAGTAGGGTGACTATAGACGTCTAGCAGGACTGAATACAAAATGCGTCTAAACAACAACAACAACAACAACAACAACAACAATGTATTTGTATAGCGCTCACATAGAAACAAGCGCGAAAGAGACAACAATGAGAAACAACAGTACACGATATCAAGATGTGAGAAAAGAAAATTAGAAGTAGAAAATTCACAGAAAGGAAAAAAATTTACCCAGAATGTAGCTAGAACTGATAAAAATAAACTAAATGTCACTAAAATTTAATAATTGTAAATAAATAATTACTTAATTAATTATAAATAAATATTAATTTCAAGTTTTCACAAGAATTAAAGAAATAGAAGAACGCCAAACATGATATTTTTCACAAAATTTATAGCAAGATTAATGTATAATTCAGAACATATACATATATTCAAGATTACCCATACATATACATATAGATTTTGAATATATACAAATACACACACACACACACACAAATAATATAAAAGATGGTTGAACAGCGCAGTAAAAAGCAAGAAAAAAACGTGACGAAGTTGAAGACAAGCCCCACTGAAACTTTTTTCTTTTCTCAACTTTTCTATCTGATTCAGCTCAATTCTAACACATGATACAACTGTTGATTTGATATATCTTCATTAGAATTCTGCTGAGTTCAGTTCATCGGGTATATTGTCATCAAAATCAACAGAGAAGAAATTATACAATACACAAATTTAAAAAAGAAGATAAATATAAGGGAATTTATACTTTACGCAATATACTTTTCATTGAGGGATGTGAGTTGTAATTGAATAGGCTGAAAATAGTTGAGGGTCTCATGCAATTGACCAACTGAGTCAATTTTGAACACTAATACATGATGGCTGTCATCCCCCCAAGCCTAGACTCAAATCTACACCCTGTACATGAGTACATATAAACCAGTGGTTCTTAACCTGTGGGAAATTCCCCTGTCTGGTGAGGAATGGAAGAGTTGCCAAATGGGAAGCTAAAGGTCGGACAGAACAGGACAACTATGTGTGTTTTTATCAATTCTAATTCGTCTATTTATTGTTTCTAATGACCTCTAATGACATTTAATTTGATGTAACAACTGAATTTATTGAATTTATCAGCGCTGTGTTGTGTGGAAAATGAAGATGAGATGGCTCATCATTAAGAAGTGGAGAATCAGTGAGAGATAAAAGGTTAAGAACCACTGGTCTAATCCATGAGTACTGACTGACAGACAGACAGACAGACAGACAAACAGACAGACAGACAGACAGACAGACAGACAGACAGACAGACAGACAGACAGACAGACAGACAGACAGACAGACAGAGAGAGAGACAGATAGACAGACAAACAGACAGACAGACAGACAGACAGACAGACATGAGTGTACCTGTACGTAGACTGCGAAGGGCATAACGGTAGCGGACACTAGGAGATCAGCCACGGCCAGACTGACAATGAAGTAGTTGGTGGCCGACTGGAGACATTTCTCTCGCGACACCGCCAGAATAACGAGCATGTTGCCGAACACACTCAGGGCAGGAATTAGTGTTAACAGCAGGAAGCCGTAGTGACGCTCGGGGATCTCTGCAGATGATGATGATGACGAAGAATTGATGCTCAGCAACGACATGCTTCACCAAAGACTTCACCAAAAGAGAATACAAGAGAAAAAGAGAAAAAATAAAACTAGTAGATAAAAACTCAAATATGAACTCAGTGTGTGTGCGTGTGTAAACTGTGCTACACACACACACACACACACAC
Organism: Sacculina carcini; assembly: GCA_916048095.2. Classification (NCBI taxonomy): domain Eukaryota; kingdom Metazoa; phylum Arthropoda; class Thecostraca; family Sacculinidae; genus Sacculina; species Sacculina carcini. Next base: position 8,428,958 of record OU696580.1, on the reverse strand, counting down.
ACACACACACACACACACACACACACACACACACACACAGAAAGCTGGCCAATATTGTTGCGATGTAATTTGATAGCTCACGAAGTAGTTCACTGCACATCAACGCACGTGTTTTTGCTGATAAAAACAACAGCGTCTTTCACTGCACTTGTCAATTCAGCTCACAATTCAGTGACCGCTGGTGTGTGCGCGTGTGTGTGTCTTCATGTCACCAATTAGCACACACAAGACGGATAGACGGTGAGGGTACGAGAGAGTGTGTTAGTGTGTGTGTGTGTGTGTATGTTTACTGCTGCACTAACAAGACGCGATTGAGACGACCAGTACAGGCATCAGCAGTAGAAGCACCAGTAGCAACACACACACACACACACACACAAGCATAGTCGTATTCGACGTTGGTTGCCTTGTCGATTCCGACGAAGTTAGGTGTTGTAGGAACTCTGCCCCATGTGACACACACACACTAAGACATTAACACAGACACACACACACACACACACTAACACACTGACACACTAACATATTAGCACAGACACACACTAACACTGACACACTAGCACAGACACACACACACACACACACTAACAAGCACATTAACACAGACATACACACATTAACAAACACTATCACACACACACACAGACTAACACTGACACACACACACTTTCGTGCACTTACACACATACAAATGAAAAGAGTAAAAAAGATGAAAAATCATGGTCTTTTCACCGTATGTACACGCGCGTCTGTAGAATCAGTGAGAAAAACAGAAATGCCGAAACACAGAGAGAGAGGACGGAACACAGAGAGAAACAGAAGCAGAAGCAGAGAGATAGAGAGAAACAGAAGCAGAGATAGAGAGAAACAGATGCAAGCAGAGAGAGAAAAAACACACAGAAAAGCAGATGAAAAGAGCAAAACTGAGGCAGAAGCAAAGCACACACACAGAAACACACACACACAGAAACACAGAAACACAGAAACACACACACACAGAAACACACACACAAACACACACACACACACACACACAGATACACACAGAAACACACACACACACACAGAAACACACACAGAAACACACACACACACAGAAACACACACACACACACACACAGAAACACACACACACACACACGCACACACACACAGATACACACACACACACACGCACACACACACAGATACACAAAGGGATAGAGAGAACAGGTGTGATTGATATGTCGCACCAAAGAAACAGGTCACAAACAGGTCACCAACAGGTCACAAACAGGTCACAAACATGTCACAAATAGGTCACAAATAGGTCACCAACAGGTCACAAACATGTCATAAACAGGTCACAAACAGGTCACAAAGAGGCCACAAACATGTCACAAAGAGGTCATAAAGAGGTCACAAACAGGTCACTAAGAGATCACACACAGGTCACGAAAATGTGTCATCATGTAAGTAGTGCACAGTAGAGAAGCAGCAATATTGGCAGAGTCAGTGTTATGTTTTACTCAGCACCATCGAAACGCCCTTGATACAATTCTATTATATGCACACACACACAAACACCACACAATACGATCACACTATGACTTCACAGATCCGCAACACGAATCACACTAACTAGCACGCACACATACATGAACGCACACACAAGTGTCTGTGACCTTGACAGGTCACGCAATACCATATACGTCTCTAGTGTTATGGCGCTCATACGCTTACACACACAACAGTAGAAACCCCCCCCCCCCCACGACCGGACGGGGGCAAGGGTGTTGGGGCTCCCCGCTGCCTCTCACACATTATGTTGAAATTCATCATAAATCAGCGCATAAGAGTACCGTAAGTCGAGGTTCGGAAAAATTTCATAAAATTATCCCATACTCTTTACATGAGTGACGTCATGAGTGACGCTCCAATGACAATTTATGCTTGCCTGGTGAGGTAAGGTTGAGTTGGGTGGGTTACAGAGTTTGGGATTATGAGATTCGTCTAGACCAGGGGTTCCCAACCTTTTTGTACTTGGGACCCCCTTCCCAAGACCTCGGAGTCCACGCGACCTCTTATGTTTTGATTTTGCAGACTGTCACACTTGACATTGAATATACACAAAAAGGTGATATAGTAGGGTGTATTTTCTGTGATAGAGGGAAAGAAAAGTCTAAAAAAATGTTCAAGACTCCAGTAATTTTTTTTGGGGAAATTTAATCATATTGGTCCAACCTGAACAAAAACAACATATATTCCTTAAAATGACATTCACATGGGTTTGAACAGCTATTAAACCCAGCTAGTGGGATGTTTGATGTTGCATTTCAGCAGTAAGCTTTTAAATTCGTGGCCGAGCGTTTGTTAGAGCCAGTCTCATGTCATCTCCAACATCCAATCTGTTCCTATTCTTTGTTTTTATAAGTTAATGTTTTAAACTAACGTAGCGCACGTTTTGCTTTGCGCCGAAGCACAAAAGAAAAATGTAAGTGCATGAGAAATGTAACTGATGAAACAAATATAATGATATCCTAAGCTACTTTTTACAAGGCTAGGCAACCCCCAGTCAAAGCTTCGCGACCCCCCTGCCAAGGCTTCGCGACCCCCCAGGGGGTCGTGACCCACCGGTTGGGTTCCCTGGTCTAGACCTCCCATAAGTCCCAGGAGTCCCCCAGGAGACAAAGAGGCTGCTTGCAACTGCATCCTCCCAAACTTGGACCTTAATTATAACGGTGCTTTAATTGTAAGAGGGGTTCCAATCATTGCCTTCGTAGGGAGCCCAATAAGACCTTCCTACGGCTCTGTTGAAATGGAAACACTATCATACGGTCGTGTTTTTTCAGTTACCGTCAGCAGAAAAAAGGCCTGCCGAGCCCTGCTATAGAATGAAAAGCGAAAATGAATCAAGTGACACACATAACACACACATACGAATATTACCGGGATGTATTCCGCAGTGTGTGTGTGGAGCGCACGCGACTCAAATGCCAAAACCATCACACGTGCAAACAGCAAATGAAGCGTGTCACATGTGGGCCAGCGTTGCTAAGCGCCTAGCCGTTGCCATGGTTACAGTTTCCAACGCAACGACACCGTCAATGAACAACACACACACGCACCAGATTGTTTTGCACAACATGTGTGTGTATGTATGTGTGTGTGTGACGTGAATTTCTCTCGACTGCCCTGCAATAAATCTGCCAAAGGTTGCACTCATTTCGACGATAGACATGTGTGTGTATGTGTGTGTGTACGTGTATGTGTGTGTGCGTTTGTGTGTATGTGTGTGTGTGTGTATGTGTATGTGTGTGTGTGTGTGTTTGTGAGCGCAGATCGGAGTATAGTGAAATCTGTTGATATACTGCCTGAATTCACGTGCATATAACACACACATACTTTCCTTACTGCATATACTCCCGAACTAATAGATCATAATAACAGCCAATGAAGACATTTATATACACCGTCACTGAAATTCGAAATTGGTTTATTTCCAAAGATAAATATAGCCTATTTCAACCTTAACACTTCATATGAGATTACATTAAAACAAATATTATTACAGACTTAATATATGGTCTCAGTGTGATTGTGAGTAAAATGGATATGAAGGACAATAAATACTTCTACAAGGAAGAAGAGGTGAAAAAACCAAAAAGGATGCCCTCCTAGGAGAACCTCACCCAACATGCTAACACATCCAAGACATCGTGTCTCTAACGAGAATGCTGGATAATTCCTGAGAACCACATTCGTCTCAGGAGAGCTGCCAACGAGAAAGGGTCACACGATGAATGATAGGACGAGCAGTTCGAATAACGAACGGGAAAGCTAAAATGACCAGAAAGTAAATAGCTTGATATGTGTATTCATTTTGAGCTGTAAGTTTTATTGTAGTTTGTATTTTAGCTTTCTTATCATAGCTATCAAGAGGGGCGAGAGAACCAGTGGCAAGGGGGGGATAGAGCCCCCAAAATCATACTCATGGACAATAAAATGTCCTGTAATTTTGGTTCAAGTTCGAGGACTGAATCAGTGTGCCCCAGTCCCTAATTATAATATCATGTAGTCAGCGTTCGAGTGTAGCTCTTCATGTTTCGCCTAGCCCCCTCAAACTTTTCCTTATCCCCCCATCGGAAGAATCCTAACGCCGCCACTGTGGAGAACCGCTGATGTAGCTAGTTGTACTCAGGGTTTGTTTGGTTTAAACCACTTATTTTAAACCATGGTTTGAGCCAAGTGTTTTTTTTTTAAAACATGTTTTTTTATTGTTTTTTTATACAGAAATGATTTTTCTCATATAGGAATGAGAAAATATTTTCAGAATTAGTAAATTAGTTCATTAATGCAGTTTTAAATCTTCATATATATTACTTTTTGACATGATTTTAACGGTTTGCACGATATGGGAAACATTTTTATTAACATTTTTAGTTTTTGCTGGGGAAGCATTGTAGGTGGTATTTATGAGAAATCCTAAATTTTTACGAAAACACATTTGAGTTTCTATGAAAAACACTATTTTTAGAAACCCCTGGAATTTGTGACATCAGAAACAGAGCAGAAACAGAGCAGAAACAGAGCCTAGACGGCTAATTATAATTAATGACAATATATTGGCAATACTGGTGTAAATCAATTGTGAGGCTGCGGTGTCGCCCTCACAGCGAGAAAAGCGCCTTATAAAAACAGATTAAATATATCAGTACCACACTAAATATATTAATATATTAACACCACATGAGAGAACCAAACGACACAAGGCTAAACCTAATAATAGATATGAGCTATACTATACTTACTATACTATAATATACTTACTGCATACTTATTGCATATACACTTGGGTACAACACACACACACACACACACACATGCAAAATGTGGGGCCCGATTACCCATTACCTCAGAAGATACAGTGATACTAAATCAGTGGGGTTACTTTTTTTCTCTCTCACTGATTCCCCCCGCTTCTATACTATACTATACATATACTTCCCATCTAAACCAAGAAACCATCTAGTCGAATGGTTCTTAACCTTTTCTCTCTCACTGATTCTCCACTTCTTAATGAGCCATCTCATCTTCATTTTCCACACAACACAGCGCTGATAAATTCAATGAATTCAGTTGTTACATCAAAGTAAATGTCATTATAGGTCATTATAGAAACAATAAATAGACGAATTTGAATTGATAAAAACACACACATAGTTTTCCTGTTCTGTTCGACCTTTAGCTTCCCACTTCAATTGCCCACCAGACAACTCTGGCAACTCTTCAATTGCCCACCAGACAGGGGAATTTCCCACACACACAGGTTGAGAATCACTGGTATAGACTTAGGTGTCCCTCTCGCCAAACAGGTACACGTAACCTATTACACAGGTACAACAGGTACAAACAGGTACACGTAACCTATTATATCAATGTGGCGATTATAGCGCTTCTGCAACAAGCAGCCTAATTATCTATAATGTGCCGTTGGTGACACACACACACACACACACACACACACACACACACACACACACACACACACACACACACACACACACACACACACACACACACACACACACACTCACAAGTACGTTGAGCTTAATTATTATAGATGAAAGGATTGTTAGACACACACAAGAGACTACCCAGGTCGATGTGAATCAATCACTTCGGAGAGCATTGATTGTTTATTCACTGTCGGCAGACAAACAATCTAGTAGGCACGTGGTTGATATTTGATGAGCCCTACATTCTCGGAAGCGTCATCATTACGGTATTCAGAAACTTCAAGAAGAAGAAGCGAACAAGAGAGGTGAACAGAATGAAGGGAGATGGGAGAGAGAGAGTAACGTGTCAGTGTGTGTGCGCGTTTCTGGGAAAGAAATGACACGTGACCGCGTGCTGGGAAATCAGTAATTGGTTCATACAACACCACGTTGTCTTCATTAGTCACACACTGGGGAACACACATACACACACACACACACACTAACACGCACTGACACACTACCATACACAGAGAAAGAAAGAGGGGAAGACAGAGAGAGAGAGAGAACAGGAGACAGGTGCACACGGTAATCACAGCAGCACCTTCATTATTACACCATCGCGCCTGTTCGCTCCTGCTACATCACAAGACTTCCAATTTGTCGATGATGAGCAGCCAGAGCCTTCATCCATCTGTTGCTGTGCTGCTTCGCCACTCCGCTAATGATGCTCGTCTCGTGTGTGTGTGTGTATGTTCCGGTTACCTGAGAATGTGACCATCATTTACCTTATCCGAATGTGTGTGTGTGTGCGTGTGTAACCAAATTACGCAATTAACTGGCTGTGTGCATGTGTGTGTGTTTTTTTACAGACTTGATTTGTATTGCATATACACTTGGGTACAACACACACACACACACACATATATAAAATGTGGGGCCGGATTACCAATTACCTCAGAAGATACAGTGATACTAAATCAGTCGTGTGACTTTTTTCTCTCTCTCTCTCTCTCTGATTCCCCAATTCTTATATAACTGAATGAGACAATTCTTCATTTTCCACACACAACACAACACAGCGTTGGTAAATACAATAATAAATTCAGTTGTTCCACATCACAAAGTAAATGTCACAGGAAGCCATGAAAAATAAACTAATTATAATTGATAAAAATTCGAAATATATTTTTTTCTGGACCTCGTTTGTTTGATTAACTTCCTCTTGAAATTCGATCTTCTCTCTCTTACAGGTCTTTTTCCACTTCTCTTTGTACATATATTCTCAGTGTCTCTTCTGTTGAATAATTATATTGTGTGAATAACTGTTTGATTTATTGATCCGTAGTTATTTTTTCATAGTATATCGCTGCTTATATCTTTGTTTATGAGATATTGTTTTGTTAATTCCACATTGTGTACATTTTGTGACTACGTTTCGAAATTGGAATGTTTCGAAATAATTGTTTTGAATGTTCTGGAGTCATCCAGAAAATTCTTCAATTATTTCTCCACCATATTAGTACGGACTTTGTTTGAATTGTTAAGGATAATTGAAACTGGCCTATTAACCTAGCCTATAATAATATGCTAGTTTCAAAAAATCGCTGGCCAGTCTAGATTAATCAAAGTTCAAGGATAATAATAATGATTCTCTTAACTTTTTAGATAAAAGAAAATAGAAAATAACATTTATTGATCAAAAAGAGAAACAAATTAAAATGTTGTTACACTGTGTAATTAGAGCGTTATATTAAATACACGCTTGTTGTTGTTAAAATACACCCACATTTGTTCTTCTGCCCGATCTTGGAAATTGCTATAATTGGCAACCCCTTTTATTAATCACATATTAAAGGCCATTTACATAGACCAGTGGTTCTCAACCAGTGTGTGGGAAATTCCCCTGCGTGGTGGGCAATGTGAATAATAATGTAAATAATAATGCGTTTATATTTTGTTCTATATTTTGACTCGGTCATTATTGCTGGGTTGTCCTGTTCCCGGTGCACAGTTAATTCTTATCTTTTATCTTATATATTTGTATCTTTCTAGTCTTACTGATATATTCTATATCTTTCGTGTCTAATCGTCTGATTCTGATTTCGCGTGATTTTTCCCTTTCTTACTTATGGTGCCCCATGTGTATGTGTTTGTGTGTGTTCCTATGTGTGCATTATGTGTTCTTACTGTTGTCACATGTTTATCTCCATAGTTGTGTTTGCCTTTTTCATTTTGTCGCGCTTCTGTGCATATTAGCGCTATAACAAATACATTGATTAATTGATTGAATGGTTGAGTTGAATGAAAGAGTTGCCAAGTGGGAAGCTAAAGGTCGGACAGAACAGGACGAATGTGTGTGTTTTTATCAATTCAAATTCGTCTATTTATTGTTTCTAATGACCTCTAATGACATTTACTTTGATGTAACAACTTAATTTATAGAATTTATCAGCGCTGTGTTGTGTGTGGAAAATGAAGATGAGATAGCTCATTAAGAAGTAGGCAATCAGTGAGAGAAAAAAGGTTAAGAACCAGTGGACTAGACAATATGTCAAATAGAATGCCTTGAGGCGTAGAGTGATGTCAGTTTGGATCCTTAACGGCCACAAATTGCTAAACATATGTGCCCATAGGCTCGGGCAAAGTACCTCGAAATTAATGGCTTATGCAAGCAGGATCAATGCCAAACTTTGCGCTACCAAGCAATCTAAATTGACACGCACATCTATTGATAATAGTTCCAGCACACACACACACAAACACACGAACAAAATGGTCATAAAACGTGCAATTTTGCAATAGCCTCTCCTAGGGCACTAATATATTAGTCTACTTTCTAAATAAGCGTTATTTTTAATAAACAACACCCAATATGAATATATATGAGACACGTTTGTTTTATTGGGTTTCGTGGTGTAGTGGTTAGCACACCCGCCTCACAAGCGGGAGGCGTGTGGTTCAAAACCCGGCGAAGGAGAATTTCTTTGGGCGAATTATATAATCCAACAGTCCCTGTCCACCCAGCAGTAAATGATGGTACCAGATATAAATCATGTGTCATGTGACATGCATTCTGGGGAGGTGGCCCTCTCTAATACATTTTTCGTCCTTGTGGCGCCATAGCGTGGAGAGGGTTGGTTCTGCGGTGGCAGCGAGCTGCACGGGACACACCTGTGTGTTCATAAGCTTCGACTTCTTCCCGTGTAGCATTTAATGCAGGCCAATGTAGTGACATGGGAAGAGTGCAAACACTCGTTTAACCACCATGCAGTGGACCCATGTACCGGAAACGTCCAAAAGATGTAGAGAGTTTGAGAAACATGATAGTACAATGATAGAACGTCGTTAGCACGTGAGCGCGTGCTTTTTTGAGCGTGCGTGCATTCGCCGAGTCCATCAAATGTGCATTAGAAGACAAATATTGCGATTGCATATCGTGTCGTGTACAATGGCGGTGAAAGCGGGCCTATATAAACATCACGAGCACAGCGCAAAAAAATACGATTCAGATTCTTGTTTGTAAAAATGCATTGATAAAATATGAAGCTCTGGGTATTGAAGGATAGAATTACTGGACTGATTTCGGCAAAGAATACAACAGATATAGATAAACCCTAAAATATCCTCTGTGTGTGTATGTGTGTGTGTATGTGTGTGTGTGTGTGTGTGCGATACCAAACACGCAATCAAATTGTCGTTAAACTGAGCGAATGTGAGCTCAACAAGTGAAACACACACTCGTACAGTGCAGGCGGAATTGGTCGTGGAAACAGGGTAGTTATCATCTTGAACAACCTCTTGTGAGAGAGGTGACATCATCATCAAGGACGATTGAACGAGAGGAGGCAGCTGGCATAACTACAATACTGTTTCGATTGTTGCCTCGCTTCTTGGAGAATTATCATCATCAACACAGCAGACAGTGCCGAACATTTCAAGTCGTCAGAAATAAGTCAACGGACAGCACAGACTACTGCCAGTATTCACGCCCTTCTCAGGCACACATTGGAAAGAGAAGAACCAACCATTTGGAAGAACCAATTGGAAAGTGAAGTCCAACCATCGCATCAAGAACAGAAGTTCACACAGACGAGCTTGACCTCTTCCCTTCTTTTCTTGACCTTCTCTACAATCTGTGAAAACCGCTAGCTTTGATCATAACAAAGAAAACAGTCTCCACTAGTACTACAGCTCTATCGACATCATAACTACGTTTACGGGCAGACGGTAACATTTCACCGCATCGTACTGCTTTCGACGTACAACACTTGCCCTATTCTTGAGTGGGGCACGTGAGTCGATGCAGCAACTGGCTTCGGTGGCAGTGACGGCAAACCGTCGTCGATCATTCATGGCCGGACCGATCCTGCCTGCCTTCTCCAAGCTCAGTCAAGTGCTGCATCAACGACAAACCGATCCCACCATGGACACACTGGTCTTCCGTCTGCACTATCGACTCACATCACGCCTACTGCTACTGTTCGCATTCGTCGTGTCGACGCACGCGCTGGTGGGAGAGATGATAGAGTGCACGAGCGAGGCGGGAGTGCCCCGAGCCGTCATCAACAGCTACTGTCTCGTGTCGGCCACGTTTAGTTTGAGAACAGAGAGCACGGAAGATGAGCTGCACGTGGACGCCAGTGATGGTAGTCAGTCTTCAACTAATCCACCCATCAACCTACAAATTCCCAGAGGTCTAGGCACCGAATCACGCGCTAGTAATCGGCCCGACTCCAGTCACAATGAACAACGAAGACATGTGTACTATCAGTGGGTACCGTTCGTGCTAGCGGTGCAAGCAATGCTCTTCTACTTGCCTCACACGCTGTGGAAACACCGCAGTGGAGGGGTGATGCGTAACTGCTTCGCATTCCAGCTAGACATGCCCGACGCCACGCTTCACAACACCTCCACCAAGTTGATATCGTTCGCCGGCTATTTGTCGGCTCGCATGGGTCGTGTCAACCAGCACCTGGTCAAAGTATTCTTCCTGGCCGAGCTGCTGTGTCTGTTGAACGTCACCGGCAATATTTTTCTGCTCAATGCCTACGTGGGAGACGATCTGCCCTCCTACAGTCTACACCAGCTCGCTAGCTTCTTCGTCACGCATCAACCACATCACCATCACCCGACCATCTTCCCCGATACGGCCAAATGCACTTTCCGACGCTTCGGCGTGTCCGGTAGTCTGGAGCGCATCGACGCTCTCTGTGTTCTCCCGCACAACGTCTTCAATCGCAAAATGTTCTCTCTTTTGTGGCTTTGGATGGCGCTTCTGTGCGCCGTGTCGCTCGTGCACACGCTCTACCGGGTGATCTCACTGCTCGTGCCCAAGGTGCGGCGCAGTGTGCTCTTCTGTCTGCTGCTCGAGGACTTTCTAGAATACGGTCGTCTGGTGTTTGAACAATGCACCGTCTACGATTGGTTTCTGCTGTGTAACATTGGTCGTCACATGGACCCGCTGGCTTTCAGCGAGTTGATCCGGCACCTGGCCACAGGGGGGCATTCTCTGCTGCTAGCCACCACCCCGACAGTGGGGTCCCGACGAGCCTCCCAATGGTCCGAGAAGAAGCCGAGCGACCGACAAACCTCGGTCATCATGGAATGTTCCAATAAACTCACACCGGTCTAACCAAGCACCATTGAGGAATTAGGGTGGGTCGATTTTTAACTACCTCTTCTTCTATTTGATATTTGTCAAAGCGGAAATAGATGCAATTTTTATTGCGATGATTAAAAATATACTGAATTTAGTCTCCATCTTTGATTAATTTTTCAGCAAATGCGTTTAAAAACTATCAAAACGTAAAAGTGAACCCATATATCCAGTTTACTGCACTGGAAAATTTTAATTCAATATTTTAATGTTGCGGAGATGCTAGATAGGGTGAATATTAACATGTTGATTAAGAATAAAAATGAATGTCATGTTTAACCTATTTTTGAAGAAATTAATTAAATGTTTAAATTACATTTACATTACCATCCATGTTAGTCCATTTGTTTTTAATCATCCAATTCTGAGGTATGTTGTCTCAATTAGACACGAGATTCTGAAAATAATTACGTGTGCACTGACTAAATAAACTGGATGGTCAAATTTTCTCAAATAAGATGAAGTACTCAAATATAGCACGCGATTTTTCTTAATAATTATTTTCCTAATGGAACTCGTTTTCTTGTTGAGTTCACATCACAATGCTACTTGTAAATAAATACATGTACATTATGTCCAATTGAGCACACACTAACAAATTGTTGTTTATCTGTGGAGCATTGTTACAGCGCGTGTTGACAGACAAAAGCGCACGAGGCAAATCGAGAACTACAGTTTGTCCGTGCGAACACAGTTGGCCTCGAACGACTAAGCAGAAAACTCGAACAATTTTCACCATGACTGACTAACACACAGGCACGAACCGCTGAAACTGTTCCACAGTAGCTGATTGACCAAGATGCTAGAGATTATTGGTGCGCGTGCACCAGTGGCGTATCTGCCCCCCTATTATGTTACTTCAACACGAATCAGCAATTCCATATGTCGATATTGAGCTGAAAACACTAGCCTTGTATACTAATGCAGAAATGTCTTTCAAATAAAATAACGATCATTCAACGTGTTGAGCAGATCTTGTACCGCCAGGAACAGGTCCCCCCCACGCCACGCCATTGGTGTGTTGCTTGTTCGTGCAAAATGTTGCACAGCAACAAAATCGATTGGCGTCGAAGGCACAATTGCCTCACACATGTCTAGTTTGGTTAAACATCATTTTCAATACTGACATCTCTGAATTGACAAGCCAAGTCAGCTTTTTTTCATCACGTGTCGTGTTTAAACGGCCACTTCTTTCTGTAGAAGTAAATTTAACAAAAGTGAAAAAACGTAAACAACAATATCACGTGACATGTTGACCAATACACCTCTTTCATATTAACATACACACAAATATATATACACTTAAATATACACATCCCATATTATGAGATTTGTTTGTATCATACGTATTCATGCAGTACTGATGAATTCCTTAAAAACTGCATCATTTAACAGCTGAAAAAGAACGAATTTAAACCGAATTTGGTCCTTGATAGCGTGTGCGAAAACTATAAATATTAATATATACTAGAGATGTGTGTCTCATTTTGACTTGCGATTAATGCCAAATCGAAGCTGACAATGATACAATGAGAAGCTATTTCCACAAACACACACACACACACGAACGTGCATGGCTTCTGAAGCAAACCAATTTCAAAGAAAACTGCCCAAACTCGGGCAAACACACGAACGAAATGGCCAAAGGCATTATTCAGTGTTATCTACAAGTGAGCAGTTTCAACGCTGGTAAATGGAAGAATTTCAAAGACAAACTCAAATTGACAAAGTTCTACTCAGGAAAAAAATGCCAAAGGCAAACTGATTTAATATTCGCAGGTATTTGCGTATAAACTGCAATATTGAACATTGCAAACTCACAAAAGACTAAGCAAGCAATTAATATAAAAAATTATTCTCAAATCAAATTTTAGGTTGGCCTGTCTTTTAGGGTGTTTTATTAGTGACATCTGGTGGCAGAATATTGAACTACAGCCTGGCAGCCTTTTCCGCCTATAATTTGGTGCATTTTGTCGTTTTAACTTGACATAACCTTCAAATATTTGACATTGTAGACTTTTTTTTCAGAAAAACAGAAAAAAACGTTGCCAAATTGTAGTTGAATCTTTTGCCACCAGATGTCACTAATAAAACAACCGTGTGTATTTGGTATAGCGCCCATCATCATAGGAGCGCAGACGAGTACTTATACAGGAAAACATGAAATATATACTGACAATGCGAGCATGGGATCATACGATAATAAGAGCTCGATCACAAGACAACAAAATAAAACGCGGATTAAATCAAGGAGAAACAGCAGCAGGACACAAACAAGCACGTAGAAGAGTGCAGCGTAAATACATAAAAAAAACAAGGGAACAAAATGCATGCACGTAGAACATACAGTCACATACTTCTCGGACAAGTACAACTATATACATGATAAATAAGCATGAACCATTTGTCGATATATTTTATTGTCCGGTGCAAAAAGTCTAATTCACGTGACGTTATTCGTATGATACTTCTCTACATGACGCAAACGCAGAATCAAACAAACAACTACATAAAAGAGAGATTAGAGGGAGGTGAAAGGAGTCACTCTAAAAGACAAGTGAACTCATTTTTAAAATTATAATATAACAAGATATATTCAAACCTGACCTGTATCGCTGTCGTTTCTGAAATATCTCCACAAAAAAACACCAAAAAATATTGCGAAAGAGCGCAGAACATCACACAGCCAAGGGCAGGAACCACAATGACATGGTGCCCTTGACTTGCCCTTCATGCAGTCGTCAGGACAACACACAGACATACAAACGAACTGGACAATGCTGCACAGTATCAGCGGCGTGACGTAGAGAGGGCTAATACAGTTGATATAAATAAATTCGTATATAAAAAAGTCGTGTGAAATCACTGAGTCTCTTGCAGCTAAATGACCCAAGCAAGCAAAATGATAGGGGGGGGCGAACTAAAGCCCCCCAGTCAGATACCCTAACTACGCCCCTGATACAGGCTTCTCGGTGTGAACAGCCAGAGGCAAAAAGCACAGGGGACTAGTGACAATGGCGGCACCAGGCTTGTTCCGATGAGGGGCTAATGAAGCAGTAGTGGGGCCTTGGCGAAGCATGAAGAACTACACTTGAACGCTGACTACATAATATTATAATAAGGAACTGGGGCACTCTGATTCAGTCCTCGAACTTGAACCAAAATTACCGGACTTAATTTACAGTGGCAAGTAATTTCAATGTCCATGATTATGCTTTTTGAGGGGGATTAGGGGAGACTTCAGCCCCTCTTGACACCGTCACTGACTAGTCAACACCGATGATGTTTCATACAATATATAAAAATATACTCGTACATATACTCGTACAATACAGGGTGACCCAAAAAACGGGCCCCGTGCACACTTTAAGTGATATCTCCTTTATTTATTCATCGATTGCCCTTATTTTACAGGACATGGCAGAATCAACAACCGTGAGTACACCGTGAGTAGACCCTGCCGCTGTACTGCTGGCGAAGCAGAGATAAAACGCTTTGCACTTTGCAGCGCGTGGGTAATAAATAAGCGACACACACACACACACACACGTGACAGAGCCGTCGCACGAGGCATTAGAGTAGCACTTGAGCGATGACGTGCACAAGATGCAAGCTACTTTATCAGTGCAAAAATCAATGCCAAGCTGTTGCCGGGCGGTGCATTATAGAGCTTAGCGCGAGTGTGTTGATGCAATCTAACAGAACAAAAGCACTTTAACAGAACAGCACGGGCGTTGATAAGTAAACTCTCCACAAAACGTCACAGAAACGGTAATAAGATATCTCCACAGAGGCGGTGAAAGGTAAGCTCCACATAAATACCAATCAGAAACGGTTATAGGTAAGCACCAGAAGACACCAGAGGCGGTGATAGGATAACTCCACCCTCATTGGATTCCAGACTCGACACATTATATCAGATCGTTACGTATCACAACCACAGCAGAACATTAGTATTGTCCATTTTAAAGCACATGGTAACACCAGATGAGGTCGCGCTCGGGAACACGTGGTGACTTGCTCTCACACTCTCTCTCCCACTTTATACCTCCTATTCCTCTATCCCTCTCTGTATTAATCATATCCCTCACCTAATCTCTCCCACTTTATACTTCCTATTCCTTCATCACCACTTTATTTCTCCTTCTCTTCCTCTATCCCCCTCTGTATTAATCATATCCCTCACCTAATCTCTCCCACTTTATACTTCCTATTCCTCTATTCCTTCCCTGCCACTTTATTTCTCCTTCTCTCCCTCTATCCCCCTCTGTATTCATCATATCCCTCACATAATCCTTCTCTTCCTCTCTATTAATCCTATCCTTCTCCGTTCCTCCCCTCTACCTCTTCCCTCCCTCTCCCTATTTATCTTCTCCTCACGTATCCGTCATAGCAGCGACACTCGAGGTTGTTTATAGCACGTGGAAATGTATTAACACATCAACACATTGACACTGACACACACACACACACTGTGTGTATCCGGAGCGTGCACGTGTCAGCGGAACCAGCAGGTGGACGGGAGGGGTGTGCGGTTATTTCTGCTCGGGTTTGTTGAAGACCAGCGTGGTGTGACAGCGGCCACAGTACTGGCGGTCGTGCATGGAGGCCATGAAACAACCAGCACCGCAGCTTGGCTCGGGACACTCGCGACGCAGCCTCGTTATCTTACCGTTATCATCCACCTGACACACACACAAGAGTTTATGAATGAGTGTGAGTGTGAATGTGTTTGAATGAGTGTAAGTGTGAATGAGTGTGTGTTTATGAATGAGTGTGTGTGTGTGAATGTGCTTGGATGAGTGTAAGTGTGAATGAGTGTGAATGTGGATGTGTTTGGATGAGTGTATGTGTGTGTGTGAGTGTGAATGTGCTTGAATGAGTGTAAGTGTGAATGAGTGTGTGTTTATGAATGAGTGTGTGTGGATGTGTTTGGATGAGTGTAAGTGTGAATGAGTGTGTGTTTATGAATGAGTGTGTGTGTGTGAATGTGTTTGAATGAGTGTGAGTTTATGAATGAGTGTGAGTGTGGATGTGTTTGAATGAGTGTAAGTGCGAATGAGTGTGTGTGTGAATGAGTGTGTGTGTGTGTGTGTGAATATGAATGAGTGTGTGTTAATGTGCGAATGAGTGTGAGTTTATGAATGAGTGTAAGCGTGAATGAGTGTGAAAGTGGTATGATAGTCAAAACTCAACTCTCCTTAAAATGTTACTTTTAGTCAATTTTTCGTACCTAACTAGGAGATAGTTATATTGTTATCAGGCATTGTCAATCAGTTTGTCAAGCTAATGTGTTTGAAATATGTTTTGTGAGTTTGTTTTGGCAATGAATATTTGAATTGGAAAATTTGACACCCACACATGCTCATTATCTTGTTATCGTTGAGATATGATAATAAAATAAGATATTGTATAATAATAATAATAATCACATATATATCTTTCGAGAGAAATCTGGATGTTTACAGCAATTCATAAATATTTCACAATTATGCTTATTTATAAGTTGGTTTGGTAATGCTTATTTATCATTAGATTTTTCAAATTAATGAGAACGAAACACGATATTTAGGAAAAGTATAATCAGTTATTGTCCTGAGCTGTTCAATTGTTCAATAGGTCCTGAACTGAACAAAATTTTGTTAAATTGTAATAATATATCATTATTTAAGAGAGAAACCAACAATTATTTTATAAATTATCAAATGTCTCAAGTCAAATCAGAGTTTACCCAATAAATATGTCAATAAATGTTAAACAAACATATCACATTGTAATTATGAGTTGATGTCTGGCGCACCACGAGCATATTTATCACGTGATGTTGATATTTGACCATTTATTGTTGGTTTTACAGTGAGAACGGACATTTGAATTTAACGGAATTGCGTTGATGAGAGTTATTGAGATAAGATGTGATTTAGTGTTCATGAGAAATTATGTGATGATGTTTGGGTGTATAATTTCTTTGTCGTTTCATTAGTGTTTTAAATACAAGCTTTTACACGTCTTATACACGGAAAATTACTGTATTTTATGTGGCGCGTTGCTGTGTATGTGAATCTGTGCGTGTACTTTACCGTTGCCATGACAACCCAAGAACATTAAGACATTTACACATTACATAAATTCAATAAATATCAATATCACGTGCATAATGCATCGAACAATTAATTCATCCCCGGGGACCAAACAATGTACAAAGTAAAACTACATCAAACATCACACACATACAAGTCATTCAGACATCTAAATTAAACATTTCCCAAAGGTCTACTCAATATAACTTGTACAAAACACACACACATCAAAGTAATTGGTCTCTGAGCCATATATAATTACCTAGCAGACCAAATTGAACGTCAAATCCTGTGTGTGTGTGTCAATCTAGCAGACGAATCAAACAAAAAAAGTAATTGAAACCCGTGCGTGAATGACGAAACATCAAAACCCTATACGAGCCGTAGAACTACTTCCAACACACACACACACACGGCGGCACATGTATATGGGGAAAACGATTAGAGCAATTCTATATACTGCCAATATGTCTGTTTCAGATATTGCGAGAAATCAAGCAATGCGCACTCAATATGGTGACACAAACAGACGGCATTTAGCCAGCAAGTGGAAAAACGCCAAATACACGTGCGTTTTTGCCACAAGCACCGCCAGAAAACACTAACAAATAATGACACACACACAAATATACACAGTACACACATACATAAACATACACACAAACATACAGAGTATACACACATAAACACACAGAGTACACAGTAGACACAAACATACACAGTACACACATACATACTGTGGCAAATATATTCAAGCCAAAAACACGAAAAATACGGAACAATCCCCTCACACTTCAAACACCCACACCAAAAATACCAAAATCCCTGTTTAATCGATAAATTCAAGACAGTTTAAATTACACTACATATAAATCAATAACTCTCGTGATAAACATCACAACGGCACCTCGCAGAAATCACAACAACACTCCCCCCAGATAACATACCGGATGTTATCTTTCATTTAATCGCAACCGTATCGTTGAGGAGGTCTTCTCACACGTTCAGACCTTCTCAATGGTTGTAGATCATCATTATTGTCCCTTTCACGTTCAACGACAATTCTCAGGTCATCTTCTTCGGCTGTTTTAGGAAAATTGTCCTCATCTGATATCCTCGGTCGCAGATCACGAATGTGCCTAGGCATACCATTCACTTCAACAGCATTTTGCGACATAATCTTGGTGACCATTCCTTTCTCGTATCGCTCATGACAACGCACACCAGGCGGTCGCACCCACACACTATCACCAACTTCATAACAACACGATATGTCTCCTCTATCAGCTGGAGCTACGTCACGCCGATCTACACCTCTAATCCTCATCTCGTAGTTATACAACCGTTCAGCCGGTGAGGATGTCGAATCTGCCGGCTCCATGGGTGTCACGTTGTATATGTAAACAGCCTCTGGAATGGAACAACCCTTCCTGGCTGCTACCGTTTTCACAGTACGATGACATCGTTCAGTGATACCGTTGCCCGAAGGCCGGTATGCGCATCTGAAGTGCAAAAGTATGTTCCATTCAGAAACAAACGACCGGAACTCTCGACTCCGGAAAGCTGTATCATTATCTAATAACAATTGTTCCGGTGCGCCACGCTCAAAAAAGATAGCCTCCAATTGTTGTCTCACACACGTCGAGTCCTGCCGCCTCAGGCACCGCCATATGCTGTATCTCGAAGGACCGTGATCAATCACCGTCAAGTAATGTTGTGTAAAGTAGTGTGTTATATCAACTCCCAGTCGCTGCCACGTTTTCTCCACGCTGAGTTTACCTGCCTTCCACTTCACTGGTGCAGGATCTATTGATTTGCAGGTCTGACACTGGGAGACAACTTGAGCCACTTGCCTGCGATTGGCGGCCAACTTTGCTCTTCTCACAAAATAGTAAGTACGGCGAACGCCGGGATGACCTGTTTCGTGATGAATTCTTGACACATCAGACAATACATCATTCCCGGCACAAGCAGCTGTAACAGGCAAACACGTTTGTAATGGTGCGCGTTCATTGTTATTGTTGCGCAGCCATGATTGTGGAACTCTACTCAAAATATCGGCTCTATTGTCTGCCGACTTTACCAAATGTACAAGCACCGATAAACCATATTCTTCCACAATTGATTGGAACGTTGAAATCCGCCTCCGAATCAGTAGCTCACCTGACGCTTTGGTTCGCAGTCTGGCTTTCCCTGACACAGCATCATTAAGCCAGTGGTACACCGAACTCGAATCAGTCATAAGGTGAATCCTTTTCATCTGCCAGGCAACTGCTAAGCTCATACCTTTTAGCGCAGCGTCTAATTCGGCCATGTTAATATGGGCGTCCTGGTTCTGACGCAGCCAAGAAGAATCTTCAATTATGTCGCCATCAACCTCAAGAGCGACACCAAGCGCTAACGAACTGGCATCCACCCAGAGAGTAGCTTCATAATTTTTCACTTGCCAGCTGCCTTTGGCTGGATCGTTACTCCTCGATCGCTCATACAGATCATCCACTAACGATCTTACACTAGCGTCTTCAACTTCTTCATCCCATGTAGTGGTGACCGCCGTGGCTCGACGTTTTATGTAGGAACACGCTGGTCGAAGGAAACCACATACCGGGAGGTGACTGGTTACTCTTCCACACCAGGAAAACAATGAGCGCCTAGTAAGTTTTGTTGGCACCTCGGGAATCTGTTGATCTCTTCTCCACATTACTACCCCGTCTTCTCTGCCAACGCGTACACCTAATACTTTGGCACCGTCGTAAATGCGCACAGGTGGCTTGCAAACCAAACCGTACCTTCGTAAGTGATCCACTACAGTAGTTGGCGACACAATGCTTTCATCCACAAGTATGTCATCAACATAGGGAGAAGTACCTCTGTAAATATCGTCTCTCATCTTCAACACAGCCGCCAAAACAGTTTTCATTACCATTGGAGCAATTGAAAGACCAAAACCTAGTCTCGTCAAGCAAAATCTTTGACCGCGATACATTACTGTCTGGTAGGACCACAATGAACTATCAACTTTCAATTGAAGATATGCGTCCTTCAGGTCGACCAGCGAAACCCTGTCTCCACGACATCTCCAATCCCTCAATTTTTCCGAACACACATCAGCATCGGCCGTATGAGCGTCAAGATGCTGATTCAGCTCCCTGTAATCCATTACAGGACGCACCTTTTCTCCATTTCTTTGCTGGACGGCCATCATGGGAATGAGTCCTTTGGCCGGACCAAGAACAGATTCGTCGAACGGTTTTAGCCAGCCGAGACTTATCCACCGTTCAACCTCACGATCATATTTACATTTGGCCGCATCAGGTATTCTGTACTGAGAAATCTTGTTGTTCAACATATCAGGTCCCTCTCCATCTGCCCATTTCCAGCTAACAGTCCATGATCGATCGCCGTCGTCATAGAGCACCTGAAAATCTTTTTCGTCTAACTTGATCTCAGCCAGTTCTTTGTCATGAATGGCAGCTGTCAAACACACACATTGAGATTGGCCACCAAGAACCACTTCTCCACGAGATGACACAGACACTCCTCCCAGCAACTTAATTCCATTCATGCCAAGGATTATGTCAAACCCGATAGGATGGAATTCAACCACCAACACTTCCACTCGTGCTGATTGTCCTCCGTCCAACTGCACAAGCACATAACCAACACCAGAACATTTTGTAGTCTCTCCACTCACTGTTACGAAACTCACATTTCTTTTGCTCCAATGAAAACAACAAGTAGCACAGGCGATGCTGATAGAACACCCAGTGTCCACCAACACATTTCTGCACACACCGTCGACGACTAGTTGGACACTGGGAAGCGCCTCATTCATTGACGAGAAGAGACCGGCGCTGACGTCTCTCCCCCCTTCGCGTTTCCCTGTTCCGGACACCTTACAGCGATGTGGCCTTGTTTGCCGCACTTGTAGCACACAATGGGCTGTCTGTCTTTATTACACATTCTAGACACGTGTCCCATCTTGCCACAGTTGAAACAGCGCACTGGCTGATTCTCCCTTGACAAAGTGCGGCCGCCTGCGCACATAGCACTGCTCGATTCCGCCAGTCTCCGTTCATCAGACAGAATCACGCGTGCACGCTCCAGCACTTGCTCCAGTGGCATATCGTCCAACTTGGTGTTGGCGCGCAGGATATGCCTCACACTCTCCGGAAGACCACTTATGAACGCGCATTTGAGTGGAAGGTCACCTGTAATGCCGCACCTGCCGGCCAATTTTTCAACATCCGCCAAATAAACATCCGCAGATTCTCCACCCATCAATGTGCGCGACATGAGTGCCTCATATGAGGAGAAAGGATCCGCTCCGAAGGCTCGAACCAATGCATCGCTGACTTTACTTACGTCAAGTTGATCACCATCGGAAAGCCGGTCTACTACAGCGTAGGCGTCTCCAGATAATCTCATCTGTATGACGGTAGCAACATCTGCGACCTTTCGAAGTCTGCACATCTTCTTTACCTTGCATAGCCAGTCAGTGACGTCACCTTTCCCGCCAAATTCTGGAATTAATCGCAGATCTAATTCCTTCTCGACAATCCGCGAGTCATCCTCAACTTTAGTCATGATGCCGAAATAGCTTGTGGCAAATATATTCAAGCCAAAAACACGAAAAATACGGAACAATCCCCTCACACTTCAAACACCCACACCAAAAATACCAAAATCCCTGTTTAATCGATAAATTCAAGACAGTTTAAATTACACTACATATAAATCAATAACTCTCGTGATAAACATCACAACGGCACCTCGCAGAAATCACAACAACACATACACATACACAGTAGACACAAACATACACAGTACACACATACATAAACATACACAGTAGACACAAACATATAAACATACACAGTACACACATATAAAAATACACAGTACACACATATAACCATACACAGTACACACATATAAACATACACCGTACACACATATAAAAATACACAGTAAACATACAAATATAAGCAGTACACACACACAAACATACACAGTACACTCACACATACAACCATACACAGTACACATACACAAACATACAGAGTACACACACAAACATACCCAGTACACACATACATAAACATACACAGTACACATACAAACACACACAGTACACATAAACATACAACCATACAAAGTACATACATATAAACATACACAATACACACATATAAACATACATAGTATACATATACAAACATACACAGTACACACACAAACATACACAGTACATACAAACATACACAGTACACACACAAACAAACATATACAAAGGCATCGTTACGCTGAATACGTTTAACATTATCAAGAACAGAGAGAGAGAACTAAACTCGGTGAAAACTGGCGCAGTCTCAAACTACTCTACTCTATTCGTACAAGTTATAGGAAGAAACAATAAAAAAACACAGCGGCACAATTGTACACAAATTCCCGGTCACAATGGGAGGGGGGGAAATAGTAGATTCCTACACGACACGCCAGCGAAACAGCAAACTTTGCCCCGTATCACAATAGCAGTACACACACACATACAAACACATACATTCCTGATGAACCAGTTGAGGACACAGTGAAAAACAGTGTGCATTTGAGATTGATAGTCACACACACACACACACACAAACACACACATGCGAGAACTTTAAACAAAGCAGCAGTAGAAAAGTTGGTAGGGTTGAAATCTACACACGACATAATGTCAGGCAAACACTTTACACACACACACACAAGCACACACAATGCCAGACTTTTAGTCATAATGGAGAATCTGAGTGAAGTGTCAAAACAGCGCTTAAAAACCAACTCACACACTGAAAAACTCCATTTGCTTCACTGTTACACTGTTCCCTCTTCTGTATGCGCTAATGTAGTGTTTGTAATGTGAGATTTCTCGGTTACTGATTTCTACAGGCACACAAAGAAATGACTGAAGACTCGAGAAGCACGAGAAAGTGCATCAACACAAAAACGTCATAAAAACATTATGCGTGGCGTGATGAATACAAGAAATGAAAGAATCGCGCGAAATCTCGTGCCACTCACCTTGTAGTACTTGAGCACGGCCAGCTTGATTTTCTTGTGTTTGTGCTTGATTTTCTTGGGAGTGGTGTAGTTCTTCTTCTTGCGTTTTTTGCCTCCACCGCGCAGTCGCAACACCAAATGCAACGTCGACTCCTTCTGGATATTATAGTCGGACAGTGTCCGGCCGTCTTCCAACTGTTTTCCGGCGAAAATCAGTCGCTGCTGATCGGGAGGAATTCCCTCCTTGTCTTGGATCTTGGCCTTGACGTTCTCTATGGTGTCCGAAGGCTCGACCTCAAGGGTGATGGTCTTACCAGTCAGTGTTTTGACGAAGATCTGCATCTTGGCAGATTTTGAGCCGACTGCGCTCAGTGAACAGTGCCAATCTGAGCAGAAACAATCAATCAATGAACGAATTTTCAACAACAAAACTTGTCGACAAAACCCGCGAAATCGAAAACATTTTAGACGAATAGGAATAGGAATATTTACCATGCCGTAAATATCGTTTATATTCATCCAATCGTTCACAAACAGCAAAAACAATCCCTCTCGGTCGAAGCAAAACAAGGCCCTGTTAAGAACACCAGTATATTAACACACAAACGGATATACAAACAAGCGATGAGACACTGAGACATACAGACGAGGTTAGACGAGCAGAACTGCGTTAATACAGCCGTCATTTTCGGGAACATTGGTCACCTGAGCGTATTTGCCCCACACAACCTTGCCACTCTGGGTCACCAGCCCCAACTCACTGATATTAACCTCAATCACCGTGCCTTTGGTGATCACGCCCAAACTCGTGTACATTGTACTGCTAGGGTTCTTCTTGACACCGATTATGGGCAGACAAAACGTGGCCTTCAGCTCAGGATGCGTCACGTGCGCCTTCTTGAAGCGAAGAGCCATGGGTCGTATGAATCGCTCAAATTTGGGCGGTTTCCTGGTGAATCCCTCGCCCACATATGTCACCTTGGTCACCATCCGCTTCCAGGACTTCTGATTGCGTTTGCCCGTCTTGATCACCTTGAAAACCTCGGCCTCCGACTGAGCCTTCACCGTGGGCAGCGGCACATCCCATTTGCCAGCCTTCTCCTTGCGTTTCTGCTTGATCATGTTGCTGAGCACCTTGCCGTGGCTCTGAACTTCACGGTCCAGCAAATAGACGGGCAGCGCTGAGTCGGCGCAGTGGTCCGGGTCGCGGTTCTTGGTACGTTTCTCCTGGTGCATCTTGATCGTCTTCTTCATCTGTACCTTCTCCGACATGCGCTGCTTGTTGAACAACTTGGCCTTGATTCCACGCAACCGCTGAGCTTTTCTGGCGCGCAGACGAGGCTCACGCGCCTCGCGCTTGCGCAGTCTCTCTTGATGATCCAGACGCTGGCCATAACGCTTGCGATGCAGCTCAATGTGTTCGTTCTGCGGCATTTTCGGCGCTAGATGAAACTAAACCACGCCGTCAACGCACAATGTACACAACCCCGACCCGACACGACACACACGCTATGTCTCTCACACCGTCTTCACATGAGTGAGGGAGTGTTGGTGAGACAGCGAGGACCTACTGTGACGACACCCCTGTAACACACGCACAAACACCAGCACGCGGTTACAGGGGTGTACTGTCACCTGGTCCGAATGGTCACCGATGTCTAACCGTCCATACACTGAACCAGGGGTCGGAAAAATACGACCAGCCGACGGTAGATGAATTAGCTTGATAAAATGCATCGACGTAGTTTCTTATATAATTTAAAGTACGCATGTTAGTTAGTTTTTTTCATACCACAAAGCTCACCAATGATTAATATGAAACGCCAAAGCATTAGTTCTGGCTTGCAAGTATTAAAAATAATGATTATGCGGCCCACACTCCAGCTACCTGACCCTCAATATAAAAATTGATGACCCTTGCACTGATACAATGAAGATGACTCATGAAAACATTCGAACAATATCAAAGCAGGTTGATTGTGAAACCCAATCACTCGATCACGACAACAAATAAAACACACAACACGTGAAACCTATTACAACACAAATCTAAACTCAATGGAAAGCAAAAAACGCATAAAAGTGCTAAAAACTGTATCATCTTTGAGCATGAGGGTGCTCAAAAATTAATTTAGCATGCAACATATGCAAAAAACATACACAATGCAGCAATACACATATGCAAAAAACATACACAATGCAGCAATACACATATGCAAATATGCATATACAAATCATACACATATGCAATGAAATAACTTTTGAGGGGAAAACTGACGTTCAAACAGCAATCTGAATAGAACATACTGGGAAGATACATTACAATAACTAAAACCGGTGATAACGCGAAAACGGCGAAAAATCCCAAGTGCGCCTTTCCAAATGCCAAAGACAGTTGAAAAATTAAACAACTCATACCTCAATACAAAAACTTACCCTGAAAAAGGCACGAACAGAATCCAGCAACGGACAAATCACACACCGGAACAAGTGAACGATGCCCACGAGGTAAGTATCATTTTTTAGAATATTTCGAAAATATTCGATACAAGAAATAACTACAATATCACACAATATACTCAGATTCACTACAGAAAATCAAAATGTGATGAATTCATTCGAGAAAAAAACATAAATTATTTGTTCCTAGATTTGATGGCGACGATTCTTACGATAATACTTCATTTGAGGATTTGTCATGCTTGAATACTGCCTCAATAAGAATATATCATGGAATAGGGCGAGTTTGCTGAGCAGTAGCGATCCGCATTTGACCAAACATTTGGTTGAATACGTTTTTGTGACCGGTCTTGCCGAGGAACTGTGATGTGCTTTAAATCATTTGCTTTTCATATCCTAGTCATTTCCACTCATATCTTGTCCTTTTTAAAAATCTTGACGATTGACATTTAACGACGATGTGACGCTCTAGAGACTATTTCAGCGCAAAGTGGTCGGAATCGGCCGACGCGCTATACCAACAACAACAACAACAACTTGTCATGCCCTCGGTTCAAAACTGTTTTTCCCTCGAGTTTTGGTTTCATTTTACTGAAAGAGCTCGCTTTGTTCGTTGGTGACTTATCGGAAGTACTATATGCTGACGATTTGTTTCAATATAAAATGCTTTAATACATTAGTATCGATGTTGTGATCATTCGATGGGCGAGTCTCGGTAATATTTAATCGAAACACTGAATACATTGTGCAAAATTTTCTCTAGTTTTGCCGTTTTCGTTGTTGTTATATGTTGGTATTTTTATGGTGGTTTATGGTGTTTAGTGGTAGGAGTTTCATCCACCCGATACTGCTTGCCATTTAGATTTTTTACCATTAATTTTAAACATGTTTTATTTCGTTTTATCTTAATTTTTACTCGAATATTGCGTGTTTCACCTTACGCTTCCCTATGACTCTAATTTACAATTACTTATGTTTTTACTTATTTTCATCTTATTTATCTCCATTATTATTGGAAAAAAATGTCCTTTCTGTGAATTTTCTACATCTTTTCTCACATCTTGATGTCATGTACTGTTGTTTCTAATTGTTGTCTCTTTCGCGCTTGTTTCTGTGTGAGCGCTATAAAAATACATTGTTGTTGTTGTTGTTGTTTTTTCTGCACGTGTCAGTGACTGTGTGGCGTGTCGAGTGGTGGGAGGTGGCGGCTTGTTCTCAATGGGTCTGTATGTACTGCACTGTGGCCGCACGCAGCGCTCCACTGGGACTCCTGCACGCCGAGGTCTCATGTTCTCGTTCGGATCGGGTACGTCAGAAGTTCCCAAACTAGGGTCCCTGAGAAGGTCCTAGGGGGTCCGCTACTTCTCCCGCCAACCTTAGGAGAGAGAATAGAAGGCACCCGTTTTCTTTCACTTTGGTGACATCAAACCCCGCATTGATCAACTGTGTAGGAGCCATCCAGCTCATCCAGCCCACTGAACAAGATATGTTTGATAGCTTTTGTGCTTAATTCTGGACTTTTTTTATGAAGGTATTTCGTTTTTTTGGTTATCTGTGGTGACAGTTCATGCTGTAATTATCTATCTATTGTGGCTGTTTCTACCAATTTTACTTTGTATTGAATTTAAAACGGTAAAAAATATTGAAAGTATTTCAAATGTTTATTTCAAGACTTTCTTCGTGTAGGAATATGCAAATAGTGAATTTACTGCATTGTAATCATACAATGGGTACCTTGGTATGGTAATAGTAACTTCTGATTGGCTGGGGGTCCTCGGATGGGACTTAAATATCTGGGGGGTCCTTAGCATGGTAAAGTTTGGGAACCTCTGGGGTACGTGATCAGATCAGAGACGAGAGTTTGGCCTTTACAACGGCACTCTCTGATGCTATTTGTATTTTCCCTGTAAGCACACAACAGTGCCTTATGTTGGCACTCGAATAACCGGTTTATACACACACATCTATTTGCATAGATATGCACCTTTAATAACACTTATCAATGCACATAATCACCCTCAACTGGCACATAACACACATTATATACACACATTATTATACACACACACATAACACACATTACACATTATATATATACAACCTATGAACCACATAACACGCTATATAGCATAGCATAGGTTTTTTGTGCTCGTATTTACATGCACAAACACCTATGCTGAGCACATGATACACCGGTGCTTGTCGCTATCACTTTCGGTGCCTTTTCCGCCCTCAAAGTGAACGAATGAGACATTGAAGAAAAGCGCGAATTGGCCAAATATGTCTGAAACATCTCAAAAGAGAAGATAACAACAGTCTGTTCGGAGATAATCACACAGCGTATATATTCCCTAGGAAACACGAGGTCTGAGTAGTGCGCGAGCGAACAGGTCAGTGTGTTTTTCACTCCGAACAACAACACAATTGTCAGAATTTTACATTCTACAGCATAATTATATATAACGTGCTTTCCTACGCAAGACTCTTTCATTCATACAAATGCACACAATAATTAAATGTCATAATGCTAATACATACAACATATCGATAAAATATTTTGATAATCTGGGGCGCCTACAAGTCTACTGTACCACGCTCATTTCATCCATAACAGTTGCCGTCATCATCAATCGTGTTTTTACCCTCATTTTTTTTTCTGCACTGTTTTTATGCGTTATTGTTGCCGTCTTTTTTTGGTGCACCTTTTTTCACATAAAATATCTGTTTGTATCCGTTGTTGTTGTTGATATTACGCACTTCGGCCGAATTCGACCATTTCGCGCAGATACTCTCTTATGTCAGCACTGTAATGTCTAGTCAACGTCGTATTCAGGCAACGAGGCTTGGGCAAGGAACTGCCCAATGTAAAAAGGATGCGACATTAAAGAATGAAAATAAAATGCGGGAACGTTCCAAAACGATATGATTTTAGAACAATAGTTACACGGTTTCGGAAAGAAAAAAATTATATTGCACTGTCCAGGCCGGATTAACGGAGAAACTCGAACATTAACCTGTAATTTGTATGCGTGTGTGTGTGTGTTTGTCGACAGTGTTGTGCATGATTGGTGTGGCCCGCTTGCTTAACGCTGGTCCTTTCCATCGTCAAGGCCCATCTCAGGTATTGTTGATTGTTATTATTTATTGAGGAACGTGGGCGGAGTGACATTATGCAGTATTATCGGATGATGGTTTATTATTTATTGTTATTTATTTATTATTTTCTTTCCTACTCTCTTTCTAGACTTTTTTCTCTTCGAACTCTCTTTCTCTCTGAATCTTTTGGGCGCTTCCGGTACATGGGGCCACCTTAGGGTGGTAATAGTGCTTGCACTCTTCCCATGCTACTGGATTTGCCTGTAATTAATAATAATAATAATAATTTTCCAGTGTCTTTTTCACCCGGGTATAGAATTGGCCAGTTTTCATTGTTTTTGTTATTGTTTTATTTCAGCTTTCAGAGAAGGCAGTGGTTTTTATTTGGAGACCACCTTGTTCTACTTGTGTTCAGGGTGTAGATTTGTGTCGAGGCTCGGGGAGGGGATGACAGCCATCATGTATTAGTGTTCAAAGTTGACTCAGTTGGTCAATTATATGAGACCCTCAACCATTTTCAGCCTATTCAATTACAACACACAAATACCTCTATGAAAAGTATATTGCGTAAAATATAATTTTTCATATATTTGTAATTTTGTACATTTTTCGTGTATTGTAATTTTTGCTATGCTGATTTTGATGACAATATACCCAATGAATTGAACTCAGCAGAAGTATCGGGGGTATAATTGCATATTCATACCCCCAGTTAATATGTCGGGTTTTCTTGTGTTGTGCTACTTATAGTATTTAGTTTTTGTTGTATAATTGTTATGTGTAGTGCGTTGTAATAGTAGTCACGTGTGTTGTAGGTTTTATGACAAAAGTGATTGTAGACTGATGGAGCGTTGTGAATTTGAAAAACAGAGTGAAAGAGAGAGGAAGTGATAGGAAGTCAGAGAAACGGAATAATAGTAGACTTTTAAGTCTTATTGCTCGTGTAATATTGTTTCTTATATAAAATATTATTATTGTTCGTACTGCCTGCAGTTTGATCACAGTTTTCACTTCGTCATCAATGTGTTCATCTCTCAGTGTAATGTTTTAGTAAAAATATATGCTTTTAGCTTCCACCGCTTGATTATACCGTATAGAGGGGCTAAATAAAAAGTTGCGGGGGCTTGGCGAAGCATGAAGAGCTACACTCGAACGCTGACTACATAATATTATAATAAGGAACTGGCGCACACTGATTCAGTCCTCTAACTTGAACCAAAATTACAGGACTTCATTTACAGTGGTAATAATATTAATGTCCATGAGTATGATTTTTGGGAGGGCTGGAGTCCCCCCTCTTGGCGCGGCCACTGCACTTAATTGAAAGTACTTGCATTCACTGTTTATTGAAGACTGTGAAACTGATTCTGTTGTGTTATTGGCCGATATCGAGGCGTAAGTGGCGCATTTCTACAATGACAGCGACGACGGTGAAGGTGCCATCGGCCAAATGTCACGTGCATATTATGGAGGAGCACCAGCACGCGTTCTGGTGGATCTACCGCAGCGTGGGTGCCCGGCGACTGCCCGTGTACGGCAGCACATTACTGCACGTGGACGCGCACCCCGACCTGCAGTTGCCCCAGGGAGGAGTGAGTGAGCAGGAAGTTGCTTCAGCTAAGTGGCGCCACCTGTTTGACCGACTGAGCATCGGAGATTGGATATTGCCGGCGGTTTATGCCGGTCACGTGGGCACAGTGGTGTGGCTGCGACCTCCATGGGCTCGACAATTGTGCCCACAAGACTGTGACATCACATGCAACATCGGACCCGCAACTTCTGCCTATTTGAAGGTCGACTGTCCCCGGGCCTATTTTATCTCGGAGGACATGTACGTTGCGACAGAGCAGCTGTCATTGTCGCTATGTCGTCCGCTTCGTCTCATTGTGCGCACTTTCGACGCAAGCGATCCGCCCGCTTGTCAGCGCGTGACGCAAGAGTTATGCCGGCTGCTGTGTGGCACCGCTTTCATTCTCGATGTTGACCTGGACTTCTTCTCGACCAGTCATCCTTTCGTAGACGTCCTGCCATCATCAGTTGGCGGGTACCAGGCGCTCGTGCAATTGTTCCGCTTCAACGTGGATCCTCTGAGACCAGAGCTGTCTGCTGCCAGACGTCAAGCTGAGTTGAAATGCGCCGATGCTGTGCTACAAGTGGCCTACGCTGGCGAACAGTTCGGGGAGGAGGAGAAGAAGGCAGGAGAGAGACAATGTCCTCGTGCCGACAAATCAGTTCAGTGCATTCATATCTTCCACACACATACACACACACATACATACATACACACACATTACATTACATTAGGTAGATATGTATATAGCGCCCTACACCTGGAGGGTATCTAGGGCACTGCACACACACACACGCACACACACAGAAACACACACACACACAGGAACACACACACACATAGCCTCACATTCACAGAAGGTGAAAGGTAAAGAAAGAAGAGAGATAATTTACACCTTATAATCATCACTAATATAGACAATGTTATACACATACACATACACACACACACACACTGCGCGCTTATTATAGACATGTAATTTCACAGTGTAAACCCGAGGCGCCAAAGCGAGTGATGCACGAGATGTTCTGATGTTTTTTGTGCCAATACAACTACAAGACTCACTAAATAAACACATTTAATGTGATATGAATCTCACATAATAACTAAGCTCGTTTTTATCTATATTTTATCTATCTCTCTCTACATCTTTAGTAATAGTTGCTTATGTGTATGTAGTATCATGTTTATAAAATTACTCTGATATATAAAACCTAATATATGTGTGATTATGTAGAAGTATATACAATTGTGGAGTTACATACACAATACCATAACCATTGCGATAGATGCATGAATAAAGCAATGGTCGTTTGTGTGTGTTGTGTTTGTGTGTTTGTGTGTGTGTTGTATCTACAGTGTCGCGTGTGCTTGGAACTGCCAGATATCATGAGACAATTGTCGGGTGATGAATTTGTCCACTGTGAGCGCGTGAGACAGGCAGTGTGTACTGTGGATGAGGACGGGTTGCCCCATCATGTCTCCAGCCAGCATCAAATTGATACCATGATGCAACAGGTGGAGTATGCCAGTGGTTCTCAACCCTGTTTTCTCTCTCACTGATTCTCCACT
Source organism: Sacculina carcini (assembly GCA_916048095.2). Taxonomy (NCBI): domain Eukaryota; kingdom Metazoa; phylum Arthropoda; class Thecostraca; family Sacculinidae; genus Sacculina; species Sacculina carcini. Next base: position 8,397,002 of record OU696580.1, on the reverse strand, counting down.
TCTTAATGAGCCATCTCATCTTCATTTTCCACACACAACACAGCGCTGATAAATTCAGTAAATTCAGTTGTTACATCAAAGTAAATATCATTAGAGGTCATTAGAAACAAAAATATACGAATTTGAATTGATAAAAACACACATAGTTGTCCTGTTCTGTCCGACCTTTAGCTTCCCACTTGGCAACTCTTCCATTCCCCACCAGACAGGGGAATTTCCCACACACACACAGGTTGAGAACCACTGATATATAACGTTTTTCCTCATTCAAACACATTCCATCCATTTATTAAAACGTTCACACACATACAAACATAAAAACACACACGGTATTTTAAATAGATAAAATATACATAATTAAGTTTATTCGTTTTTTTCGTATTATCTGTGTCTTGACAAACATCATTTACAATTTATTAATTGTACACGCATATTACTTCATTTTCGTTTATACACTTGTATTGCGCGGTCTCTAGCTGCACAATGTGTGTTATATTACTAGATTTATTTACTGGATTTATTAGCGCTGTGTTGTGTGGAAAATAAAGAGTTGGCTCCTTGTGTTAGAAGTGGGCGATCAGAGAGGAAAATAAGGTTAGGGACCGCTGATGTAGATATGACTGAGTGTGCATACGAATTAGTCAGTTTCCTTCAAGTTAGTTCTTCAAGTTCCCTCCTTCAGTTGGGTCCTTCCTTCACGGTCTTTCCTTCACATGCAAGTTCTCTCCTTCAGTTAGGTCCTTCCTTCACAGGCAAGTTCCCTTCTTCAGTTAGGTCCTTCCTTCACAGACAAGTTCCCTTCTTCAGTTAGGTCCTTCCTTCACGGTCTTTCCTTCACAGGCAAGGTCCTTCCTTCACGGTCTTTCCTTCACAGGCAAGTTCCCTTCTTCAGTTAGGTCCTTCCTTCACGTATCTTTTCTTCACAGGCAAGTTCTCTTCTTCAGTTGGGTCCTTCCTTCAGTTAGGTCTTTCCTTCACAGGCAAGTTCCCCCTTCAGTTAGGTCCTTCCTTCACGGTCTTTCCTTCACAGGCAAGTTCCCTCCTTCACGGGTACTTACCTTTTTCAGTGTGTGTGCACCCTTGTCAAATCAACAGTCACTTTTCGCACTCCTTAGATTCTTGATGGCTGTTTGATGGAAAATATACAAATACAAACGAAGTAGTGAGAAAACTTTTGTATATATGCAATATTCATTCATAACTCCTAAAGGATTGAGTAGAGTTTTCTTACCGTGAAAACATATAAATATAGGCGAAAACATAGGGTTCCTTGAATTTATCACTAGGGCTTTCAAAAAAGTAACCTAAAAATCAGAAAAAGTAACTTTTGGCAGCCCTATTTATCACATAAATCCTCGCTCTCCTTTTAGAATCCCCTCAGTTAAGTACTACTCATGCCGTTGTGTGTTGATTTCAACAGATGGAGTTTTTACTGAGAAGTTTGTCGTGTCCGTCACTTGTGACTGTGGCTCGCAGTTCCGACGACAACTATTGTCCCAAACACCAGGTGGACGACATCCAGCGTCAACTTATTGCCTGTGTACAGCGTGTATGTGCCAGTGTTCACCACACAGAGCTACTAGTACACGACCACACCACTGAGCAGTAAATTCACCTCACTGTATCTCCTCACACATGTTGTGTTTTCTCGTTGAATAAAACACTGTATAATAAAACTGTGTGTGTGTACGATTTTATTCCGTGTTTATTCACTGTGTGATTGTATTCCGCAACAGATTATTATTAGAACGTGTTAGTCTGGGCTTAACTCCGACATGGACTGCCTTATAAACGCGTACACCTACTCTAGAATACAACACATTGCACAGCATAATAAATGACGCATTGTTCCACTACTGAACATAGCAAAAACTAAGGAAGCAATGCCCGCTGGTGACGGCTCAATGTGTGTGCGTAAGATTACATGTGTGTATGTGCGTGTGTCGTATATGTATGTCACATTACTACTTGAAATAGGCTTTTTTCCTCTTTGATTTGAGTACATTGAGCGTGGGGTATAATTTCATGTTATTTATAACATTTATTTATGTATTTTGTGTATGTTTTCCTCACTTATGTAGTAAAAATCAATCTCTTCCACGAAGATAATTTATATATTAAAAACTAAAATTGATTCATGGATGTGGAAGTACAAATATCAACAATGGCGATTTAAACAATGTTTAATACACACAATAAATCCATCATACTGATTAAAAGTCGGAGGTGTTGCAATAGAAACATCACGTGCTAACATCGCCTCGGGCTATATTTCGGTCTGATACGCTCTGCTACGAGAAGCAGCAGTAGAAGACCCGCCGTGTACGTGAGCAAAACACACATGGACGACGTGGTGGACATGTGAATGGTGGGCAAACTCATATTAACCAGGCCCGTCGCCACATTGGCCGCACAAAACAACAACAGACCATGCTGGTTGGCCAACTGCAGAGTTACTGGCGTCACTGTCTGCATGACGTCATCGGAATCAGAGGAGGTGGGTGGTTGAGCTCGTGGCGGGGAGGTGCAGCCAGCAGTTAGCACGTGCTGCTGCTGCCACAGTTGCACCACGATAAAACCGGCCATGCTCCACATGGCGCACGCGCTAGTCATCAGCAAGTAGCCCGTGTTAGCGAGTCGTCGCGACACGCTGATGTGGCTCACGTGCACGACACTCACCGCCGCCACGGCCAAACAAGCCAGCAATGCGGCACGGTGCAGCAGGAACGTGGTGTTGTTCTCGCCGCGTCCGTCAGACTGCGCTCGCCGTACGTCAGACTGCTCTCGCCGTACGTCAGACTGATCTCGCCGTACGTCAGACTGATCTCGCCGTACGACAGACTGTTCTCGCCGTACGTCAAGACGCATTGCTCGTCGCAACGTCACGCCCACGACAAACAGCGCCAGATAGCCGGTGATGGAAGCGAAGGCCTCGCGATTGGCCTGTATCACAGTCATGCTGCCTCTGTCCACGCCGTCTGCTAAGATGACCCACCGTTCTGCCCCGATCACAGATAGCAGCCACTGTTGTATAAGAGCGAGCGCGACGGCCACAACAGCCGGCTTAGCAAGTCCTCCGCTTACCGCAGCAGATCCCCGTGTCATCACCATCGCTATTTTACACCCGCCAGCCACCAGCAGATGCAGCGAGCTCAGAGTGGCGAAGAAGTTCCAGTGGAGGCCGTACTCACTGACATGCTCGTGATAGTTGGCAACTTTCACTAGCAAGGCGCGTGTCGCCGCCAGTGCTGCCAGACCGAGCGCGCGGTGCACGTGAGCTCGTGCGGTGAGGCGCGCAGTCACACCGTGACAGATCACGTAGAAGCCCACTGCCAGGTCCATCAGTCCGCAGCCGTATGTTTCTGCTTTGGCCAGCCGGCGCGGAAACACGGCAAAATCCACGGCCAGAATACATACGGCCGTGTGTAAGTGCAAACTGCCACGTGTCATCGTGAGGAAGCACGTGGAGGGACGGTGGCACGTGACATGACGCGCCACCACCCCTCCACGCGCCACCAAAGCAGCCTGCACGAGCCATAGCGCCGCCGCACACAAGAGAATGACGTGATTGAAGCGCGCCAAACACGTGCAACTAGCAATGCCAGGCACGACCAACACGCAAAACTCCACCAGCACTCCTGACAAACACACAACATACTACAATTACTCCTAGTTATTCAAATTTGATGGAATAAATAGTGAATTGACGTGTATGGATGTGTATTTGTATGTTGGTACAGTAATGTATGTTGTCCTAGTGCGTGTCTATGAATGTTTCACATGTGTATTTCTGAAACTCTACACTATCGGGAGCTTCCGATAAATAGGGCACCGCATTAATATGAAACACCAAATAATACAACAGCAAATGAAGCAAATATGTAAGATCAATTAGAGGATGGTGTCACAACTAGCAAGTAGGCTGAAAGCCAATTGATCAAGATGAGAAAGTGAACAGTACAGTCGAGAACAAAGAAAACGACTTCAAAGACCATGTAGATTCATATACACGGACTGTGTGAAAGAGCCTCACTTGACTTGAGTGTGGAGGGATGAGGTGTGCCACTCTGGGCGAGACGTGAACACACGCCGATACAGACTGCTGTTAAAACATGTTGCAGAGATAACAAAACACTCAGTTCCAGCAGCGAAGTTCCCGACCATCCGCTAACAAACTGCACGTGCTGTGCGCGGTACTCCATGCTGCTAGCACAAGGAGAAGATCACGCCTGAAGACAATAGTCACATCTCAACCTGAGAAAAGTACCAAGAAATTATCCTACGAAAACTGGAACACGGAAATATCCACCTAACACTGGAAGCACTACCGGTGTGACGGTAAAAACGGGGACATGGATAAAACGGGGACATCGACGCATTTGATACAAACTCTGACGCATTTGAAGGGATATGAAGGAACTTCACTGTATTGTGTAAGGATTTTGAAGGAATTTTAGGTTTTTCACCCAACCTGGTGCATGTCTACTGTATGGCGCGGTGGCAGTAAAGTAACAGGTTGCTTGGTGAAAATGGGGACATCGACAAGTTTCTATTGTTATTTATTGAAGTTATACGGTTTGTTTTTGGTGCGGGCTAGTGTTGAGTTTATATTAGCTATTGGGAGTATTTTTCGTTTAATGTTCAAATCTGAAATCGACTTTTATCGTTTATATAAACGTGTAAAGAGTGGATTGAGCTTGTTGATGTAAACGTGTCTTTACAGGCTTGTGCATTCGCTAACCGACCTTGGGTGTAGAATTCGCTTGCATTGTGTGTGACTACATTGGTACGCCCGCTTGCGTATGACTATGTCTAATTTGTATATATGCTTGTGTCCATCCTGAAGTGGAGTGTGTGCGTGCGCAGTCGCGAATGTTGAGTGAGTTGTTGCGCTGCTTGCTGTTGCTGAGTACATATAATACATTGCCTCCATTATGACCACGCCTTTGACAGAACTGAACTAGCGAAGTGATGTTTAACAGAACTTAACTAGTGAAGTGATGTTCTTCTTGTTTGCTCTTATTTTTCCTCATTTTGTTTTTCTTCGAATATCATTCAAATAGGTGATACTTCCAGATGAAGCACGCTGTAATATACGCGTATCATTCGCAGATCAACGGATAGGCTGAGAGCTCCAACAGCCAACGGACCAATGACCAGCTGCGTGTGCCAGCGCTTGTGTATGTGTGCGTGTGTGAAGGGGGACATGTGGACATGGACACCTGCATTACACTCATCTATCCCAGTGGCTGAAAAAAGTATGATTCAGTAAGACATGGTGAAACTATGAGTTTCAGGCGAGCTGGAAATAAGTCATGTATTGTCAGGAAACAGCCAACATTCAGGAGACGCTTCGATAATCAACAATGTCTTCTTCACAGACGTGTCTTCATTATAGACATAACAGAGCGCATCAAGCATGTGATGCACCGCACACGTTTCACAAATGTAGGACTGACAATATAACATGAAAAGTAGATAACTAACCGAAACTGAAAATACGACAAAAGAATCAAAATGTTACTTGGATATCAGTATAACAAAGTTATAATCAGACCAGTTTTCTATCTGTCAGTTTACTCAGTTATTTTCGCTCTCTCAGTTTACTCTCGCGTTCTCTTCGCGGCTTGCTTGTGCAGCTGTCGTTAGGCTCATTTGTGGTTGGGTGGCGTCAGTAGTACATTGCGCCTGATATGATTGGCATTGTGTGAAGTAGCTTGACAGTTAATTTATAACATTTGTGTGTGTCTGACTTGGCTGAGCAGATCATGGTAACACGCGTGTGTGCAGTCAGAACATGTCTAGAAATAGCGTGTGTCCAGGTTGTGTAGCCGTGCTGTTTGGCCAACTCGCATTACATGTGACGCATTGAGCCGACGACCTGTGGTCGTGGGTATATATACCTGTGTTGTACTGACAATAGGGCGGGATACTGGAGACTGGGACTAGATACTAGATACTGAGAGAGTGGATAATGAATACTGGGGAGACTATGGAGACTAGAGATACTGGAGAGGCTAGAGATTAAGTTTTAGTAGTAGCTTTAAGGTAGCAGAGCTGACTGGTTACTGTAAATACACAATTAAACTTCCACTGGATGACTATTACTTGTTATCGCGGAACACAACAACAAGAGGAACTCAGAAGACTTCACGATCAGCCGAACGACGAAGACCAAGATCAACATCTCAACATATTGGTGTTGTGACAATCAGATCAACGTTTGCAACTATTTTCACGGTCATCTTTACTGATACATATCAATTTAAAACTGGAATGGTCGACATCGACCGAAGCGCCGTCGAGAACAACAACGCTACAAATACCTGTGTGAAACTGCTGACGAAACTTCCCATATAAACTAAATTGTTTTTGTACACAGGTAAACCACAAAAACCGTCATACAATGACCAAAACACAAACATTCACATATATTTGGTATAGCACATATTAAAAACACCCGCGCATAAAACAGCAAGATGAGCCAAAAATATTCAAAGAGAAACACAAAACATGAACGAGCACAAGAGTAACAAACAAAAGGAAACATGACGTTGAGGGAAACGCTTCCACAGTTACAACACAAGTTACAGGATGTATTCACACACTAGTCCAACACGATACTGGCTATAACACACTGACAAGCAAGCACAACCACACACGCACACTGCATGTACACATTCAAATGATATAACGTGCTTAGTGGTTGCTGACGCCGCCACAACGAATCTAAAGAGTGCCGAACGTAATGAGGAATAGGAAGTGGCTGATAGAACAGTACGAGGAAGCGAGTTATACAGTCGGGGAGCAAAGAAAGAAAAATACTTAGAAGACCAAGATGACTCGTTCAAGGCTCGAGGGCAGATAAGAGGACGAGGAGCAGCAGACACAGTGAGGAGACCGGAAAAATAAGAGGATTGACTGGGGTCGTGAATAGGTTCAAAAATAATACAGCAAAGGCGAAAATGAATACGATGAATAATGGGGAGCCAACGAAACTTGAACAGAAATTGAGATGTATGACGACAAAAACGTATATGCTCAAGAATTTACTTCTTCAATGGCATACGAAGAAAAAATGAGGAAAAAAACAAATAAGAGCAAACAAGAAAAACATAACTTCACTAGTCAAGTCCAATCAACTGTTTACGTTTACATAAACGATAAAAGTTCATGCCAGCATGGAACATGAACGGATAAATATTCCCAATAGCAAACATGCTCCAATAATAAAAACCAGCATGCCCCAAAAACAAACCGTATAACTTCAATAAATAACAATAGAGATGATGATGTCCCCATTTTCACCAAGCAACCTGTTACTTTACTGCCACCGCGCCATACAGTAGATATGCGCCAGGCTGGGTGGAAAACCTTAAAATTCCTTCAAAATCCTTACACAATACAGTGAAATTCCTTCAAATCCCTTCAAATGCGTCAGAGTTTGTATCAAATGCGTCGATGTCCCCGTTTTATCCATGTCCCCGTTTTTACCGTCACACCGGTGTGACGGAACGGATGGCGACCTGGAACGGATGGCGACCTGACGTTTCCGACGCGTTTAAGGCATTTAATGCCTTCACTGAACATTAATTCCTTCACTGAAACGTGTAGGGTTTGTTATGAATCTATTATCTGTTATGAAATTGCATTTGTTGTTTGAATAGTTTCTTGCTATCATATTCTAAGTTCACATTGATTTAATAAGTCTTATTGGGGCCTTTATTTACTTGAGTGCTTATTCTGGTGTCATATTTTGTTGCAGTGGAAGTTGTATGGACCAATTCCATTGTTTGTTGTGTTTTGTTGTGGGAATGGCTTTGATAGCTGTTTGGTTTGTTAATACGGTAAGGTCAGGATGTGGCAATTGATTGACAAATAACGTGCACACAAACGCTATATCCGAACCCGCGATTCAGCTAAGCGATTGTGTGTTGGTACGTTTCGTTGTATTCTCACTATTCATGTTAATCTTTTTTTTAGGGGAAAGTGATGTAAGGTCAGGATGTGGCAATTGATTGACAAACAACGTGCACACAGTAGACAGTGCACACAGTGGCGGAGGACGACGTGGAGTGGATTGGCCAAAGACGCGGGTTCGGATATAGCGTTTGTGTGCACGTTGTTTGTCAATCAATTGCCACATCCTGACCTTACAATACCACAGGTGATTAATTGGTTAAACTGATAAGCGCAAGTTTATTTTCTGCTGCCTGTTGTTTTCAGTAATCTTTTAGCTTTCTCTTGTATGCTTGATCTGGTTTTGATGTTACTGTATATTGTGTGTATACGTGTTTGCTACATTGGATCCATTTTATTTATTCTTGCCGTTGATTTTTTGTGCTCGCATATGTGGTTATATGCGCTAAACGAAATATATTATTGCTTGATTGGTCTTGTTGCTTTGTTGGTTAGTACACGAGTTAAACTGTTTTCCCTGGTGATGGGCTTTATGTTGGTCAAACGGTGACGTGATTGATACGAGTGCCGAGAAAGTATTTCTGTGCTGGCCGTGACTGCGAAAACCCGTGTGGCGGCCGGACCTGCGGTGTGCCAGCCGGAGCCGTGAGGCTTTGCCCCCGCAAAATTACACGCGAACATAGCCTTCTCTACTGATGTGTTTAAATGCGTATGGTCAACAATCTATATATGGTCAATATGTGGATAAAGTAGGCTACGCACACTAAAAACTATTGAAGTTCCTTTAATTTAAAATCACTACTCTGGGGGATGTGAGGGTATATTTACAAACATCGCTGCCCTCTTCAATAATCAAACATCATATTCTCCAGTGGTTGTCCAGTTCAAACTGCATGGTTAGTATAATAACACGTGTTCAACATCAACCAATCTTATTCTACTCAGATTCGTGTTGAACACAATAATTGTGTGTGTGTGTGTCTATGCTCGAATTCCGTCCATGAGAAGCAGGTCACAGCGAGCAGCGTGGCAGCTATGAGACCCCGCCTCTGAGCGGATAATACTTTCCATGGTGAAGGGGAACCTGTAGTCATTGTGGACATGGACATCTGCATTCCACTCTGCTAGCCCCGTGGCAGAACAAGATTTGATTTAGTAAGAAATGGTGATGCTTTGATTGTAAGGCGAGCTGTAAATCAGCCATGCATTGTCAGAAAACAGTCACTCAAGGGACACTTGGACAGTCAACAATGAACTAAAAAATTGCAGAAGAATCTAAGGATGAACCAAGCCTGTGGTTCACTACAAATGACTCCTATGTGAATGCGCGTGTACACCTACACACATTTAAAACGTGTGTAGGTAGCTTCGATTGGTACAGTCACCAATCGAAAAATGATCCTAAAAAATGAGAAAAACAAACCACCAATCAACGATTTTATTCGGTTCAATTGCCAAACAAAACTCGTAAAAATAGTAAGAAATACAGGACTGACAACATAATAGATGAAAAGGAGGAAAAACGAAAACAGATGGGGCATGCAATGAACACATGTAGAAAAGACGCTCAGAACGAAATCCCCAAAAAACTCATGTTCGGGACCTACAATACGACTACACCACAAACACAGTAATGCAAGGTTCAGTTCAGTTAAGTGTATTTGTTATAGCGCCTGTCATACACGGGCGCGCAGCAGCTAAACAGTATGTACAAGCGGACAAAGCTAAACAGTTATTACAGAAACAATAAAAAGAACACATGAATGAATAAATATTACACGATTCAAATAACACAATGAACACATTTACACAATGAGAAGAGCACATTGAAGGGTGATTGAAGAACACAATAACAGAGTACAATAAACATAATTAGACTAAAACATAGGTAAACAAACCTACATGCATTCGCGCCCACACACATATCAGAGAGAGGCAAAAGGAGTCAAGGAAGGGTCACGGGATCAAAGGTAATTTCGACAAGATGTTTACGTAGAGAAGAGGTAAAAGATCGATACGTGAGCGAGGTGATATGAGAAGGGAGCGAGTTATATAATCGAGGACCGTAGAAGGTTCTCAAAAGTTATATTACTAAGACATTACTCACTGATTAATAACATTGTATACAAAGACAAATATCACTTGGATAATAACTCAACGTCTGCAGCTATTTTCCTGAACAGAGACCATTCCCACAACAAAACAACAATGGAATTGGTCCTTACAACTTCCACTGCAACGAAAATAAGACACCAGAATAAGCACTCAAGTAAGTAAAGGCCCCAATAAGACTTATTAAATCAATGTGAACTTAGAATATGATAGCAAGAAACTATTCAAACAACAAATGCAATTTCATAACGGACAATAACAAACCTTACACGTTTCAGTGAAGGAATTAATGTTCCGTGAAGGGATTGAATGCCTTGAACGCGTCGCAAACGTCAGGTCGCCATCCGTTCCAGGTCGCCATCCGTTCCGTTGTGACGGTGTGACAGATAAAACGGGGACATAGATAAAATGGGGACATCGACGCATTTGATACAAAATTTGACGCATTTGAAGGGATTTGAAGGCTTTTCACTGTATGGTGTAAGGATTTTGAAGGAATTTTAAGGTTTTCACCAAACTTGGTGCATGTCTACCGTATGGCGCGGTTGTAGTAAAGAAAAGAGTCCTGCATCTGAGCCTAACCTGTGCTATATGCAGTAACCAATAACAACAACAACAACAACAACAAGAAACGAGTTGCTTGGTGAAAATGGGGACATCGACAAGTCTCTATTGCTATTTATTGAAGTTATAGGGTTTGTTTTTTGGTGCGGGCTAGTGTTGAGTTTATATTAGGTATTGGGAGTATTTTTCGTTTAATGTTCAAATCTGAAATCGACTTTTATCGTTTATATAAACGTGTAAATAGTGGATTGAACTTGTTGATGTAAACGTGTCTTTACAGGCTTGTGCATTCGCTAACTGTACTTCGGTGTAGAATTCGCTTGCATTGTGTGTGACTACATTGGTATGCCCGCTTGCGTATGACTATGTCTGATTTGTATATATGCTTGTGTGTCCATCCTGAAGTGTAGTGTGTGCGTGAGAAGTCGTGAATGTTGAGTGAGTTGTTGCGCTGCTTGCTGTTGCTGAGTACAGATAATGCATTGCCTCCATTATGACCACGCCTTTGACAGAACTGAACTATTGAAGTGGTTTTTCTTGTTTGCTCGTATTTTTCCTCATTTTGTTTTTCTTGGAATATCATTCAAATAGGTGATTAAGCTACGCTGTAAAATGCTGTAATGTAATACGCTGTAAAATACGCGTATCATTCGGAGATCAACGGATAGGCTGAGAGCACCAACAGCCAACGGACCAATGACCAGTTGCGTGTGCCAGCGTTTGCGTATGTGTGCGTGTGTGAAGGGGGACGTGTTGACATGGACACCTGCATTACACTCAGCTATCCCAGTGGCTGAACAAAGTATGATTCAGTAAGACATGGTGAAACTATGAGTTTCAGGCGAGCTGGAAATAAGTCATGTATTGTCAGGAAACAGCAAACATTCAGGAGACGCTTCGATAATCAACAATGTCTTCTTCACAGACGTGTCTTCATTATAGACATAACAGCGCATCAAGCATGTGATGCATCGCACACGCACACGCACACGATGCATCCACAAATGTAGGACTGACAATATAACAAATGAAAAGAAGATAACTAACCGAAACTGAAAATACGACAAAAGAATCAAAATGTTACTTGGATATCACTATAACAGAGTTATAATATAATAAACGTGCAAATAGTGGATTGAACTAAACTAGTGAAGTAATCTTTGCTGATTTGTTTTTGTACTTGTCTCCTAGTGTAGCAAACCAATTTTATTCAGAAGGGAAGTTTCGTCAGCAATATCCGCCATAATTTGACCCCTGAAGCACAACAGTCGACTGGAGGCCAGACACCCACGGGAATTGCCGCGCCAACAGCGACTGAGCCGCATCGATGACTGTGTCATTGAGCCAGCAGTGCGGGTCCGCAAGCGTCACGCTGATGTTGATGCGGTCCGACGCGCTCGGCACAGCCGTCCATTGAGTCAATGGGCGTCTGGCGTCATTCATGCGGCGCCGCTTGACTGCAGGCTCGGTGACACCTTCAGGTTCGTCACACGCTGTGAAGACCGACGACGGGCTGGCGATGCAGGCATCAACTGACACAGTGGAAAGGAGCCCATGGTCGCAAGGTGCAGCGTCTTGGGCACTGTCCGCCAGTTCCGCAGCAACTCCAGGAGACGATGGAGCAAAATCTGCGTAATATTGAATCATTAGTTGCAATTGAACAAGCGTGTTATACCAACCATGTAACCGAAACTTGGACGCGCGCTGGATGACTTTGTTTCCTCTGCTTTGACATTGACGAGGGACATACTCCGGTTTGTAAATAGCACCTCACATCGTCTAGAGTGGAGTCTGTCTGAAATTTTGACAAGTTTTCAAGTAGTACGTAACCTACTTTATCATAAATTCAAGATTAAACCACGTCATCGCTTTTACAACACAAAACACCAGCAACGAGAACTGTTTATGTGTGCACTAACCAACCAGACGGCTATAAAAATTATCGTTCATTAACAAACCAGATAACTAATACAGTGAGCGGTTACTAACCAAACAAGCAACAAACACAAGCACTAACGAACCAAGCACCAACGAATTTAAGAACAACAAATTTACTCCAAAAATACATTTGTCCCCTATGAAATTAACCAAAATACATACCTGGGTACCCATGTCTACAATGAAAAACTAGCAACTACCCAACTACGTTACTACAACTGCACTGCAAGAATCACTAATCAGAGCACATGTTATAACATCCAGTGCGCATGGTACGAAGGGAAATCCTTCAAATTCCATCAAATGCGTCATATCTTGTATCGAATGCGTCGATGTCCCCATTTTATCTATGTCCCCGTTTTATCTGTCACAACGGTGTGACGGAACGGATGGCGACCTGGAACGGATGGCGACCCGACGTTTGCGACGCGTTTAAGGCATTCAATGAATATTCGGTGAAGGCATTGAATGCCTTAAACGCGTCGTAAGCGTCGCTGTCGCATCTTGGGCCATGTTGATGTTGAGAGTAAGGTGCTGGTTCGTGCTGTTCGTGTTCTGTTCTAGGTTATAAGGGTTTTGCGAGACTCAATTGTTTGTTGGTGTCCAAAATTGTGATTAGAGTTGAAAGGAGTCAATTAGATTATATTAGAAAGGGAGATCGGGTAAAAGAAGGGGGCGATGGAGAAAGGGCGGGCATTGAGAACGAAAGAATGCAAAGAGTGTGGATTTTTTGGGAAGTTGAACGGGGAAGAGGTATGCAGGAGTTGTGAAGAGGAAAGAAGAGGGGAGAAATGTGGGAAGTGTGAGAAGAAAGTGAAGGACAATGAGCGGGCGGTGGTGTGCGATTTATGCGAATTATGGATTCACACGGAGTGTGAAAAGATGGGAAAACATGTATATGAGGAACTGAGAAAGAGCGAGCAAGCCTGGTTCTGTTCAAAATGCAAGGAGACCATTAAAAAGGATATGAAAGAAGCAAGAAAGGTGAAAAGAGACAACGAGGAAATGAAGGTTGAGCTGAAAAAAGTGAAGGAACAAAATGAGGGGGTGATGAGAAGGATCGAAAAATATGAAGACGATAGGGAAGGGAAGATCAGTGAAAGGCGGCAAAGATATGGCAAGGAAATAGAGGAGAATGGAGGCGAATTGGAAGAAATAAAAAGACAGCTGAAAGATGTACAAGCAATGGTAATGGGGATAGAAGAGAAATGGAAAAAACGAGAGGAGGAAATGCGAGACGAAATAACAACTAGAGTAGTGGAAATAATGGAAGAAAGAGACGAAAAGGCGAAAAGAAGGAATAATCTAGTCCTCTACAACTTGCAAGAGACTAAGGAAACAGAAGGGGAAATGCAGAAGGAACAGGATCGGATGGCATGTATGAAGATATTCAAGGAAGAACTAAATGTGGATGTGGACGAGATAGAGGATGTAGTGAGACTGGGAAGAAATGAGGAGCGTGGAGGAAAACCCAGGACACTGTTAGTGAAGATGAGAAATGCGGGAATCAAATGGGAGATAATAAAGCGAGCAAAACTACTGAAAGACGCAAAAGAGGAGGAGTACAGAAAGGTGTTTGTGTCACCAGATATGACTTACAAGGAAAGACAAGCTGAGAAAGAAGTGAGAGAGAAGCTGAGGGAAAAGAGGGAAAATAATGAACAAGGATGGTTTATAAAGAAAGGGCAGTTGATGAGGAAGGATTTTCGGTAAGGCGGAGTAGAGACAGAGACAACAACCAGAGGAAGAACGAAGTAAACATCAAATGTGTAAATATTCAAGGGTTAACAAATGTAAAGATAGGAGAGGTGGAACAGGTAATAGATAAGTACACAATAATGTGCCTAACTGAAACACAATTGAAAAGGGATCAAATAAAAATTTCGGAAGACATCAAAAGGATAGGTAGTATGAGAGAAAACGGAGAAAAAAAGGGGGGAGGACTAATGATATTATGGAGAAAAGATGGGGAAATTTCAGTGGAACAAATAGAAACACGAGAAAGGGATATAATTTACGGTAAATGTGCATTCGGGGGATTTAGCTTTCTGATTGTTGCTGTATATTTTCCATGCGGAAACACGGACGAGAGTAAGCGGGAGGACATTAAAAAGGAAATAGAGGAAGAAATAGGAAGAAATAATGAAAATGCTTTACTAATAATAGGAGATTTTAACGGGCACATTGGCTCTATAGGGGAGCAAAAAGAGGATAAAGGAGGGGCTATCATTAACGAGTGGATAGACAAATACAATCTTATCTTGTTAAATGGGGATACAAGATGTCAGGGGGTGTACACGTGGCAAGGGAGAGGATCAAGAAGTGTCATAGATTTTGCATTGGCAAACAGAAAGCTGTACGAAAGGTTCAACAGAATGATAATAGATGATGAAAGAGAAACATTAGACATTTCTGATCATAACCTTTTAGAGGTGGTGCTCACAGGGAAGGAGGCAGATGGGAGATGCACAAAAGTTGAGACGATTGAGTACTACCGAAGGGACGAGGCATCATTGAAAGTGTACGTGGACGAAGTTGGGGAAAAATGTCAGAGGGTTAAAGAAATGGACATAACCAGATTAGAAAGAGCAATGATAGAATCAGCCGACAAAGTGCTGAAACGGACATACAAGAAGAGGGTGAGAGGGGACACGATGGAGCCAGTTTGGATGAATGAGGACATAAAGAAGGCAATAAAACTAAGAAAATGGATAAACAGGAGACGGAGGAATGCTGGAGACGAAAAGACAAAACAAAGGTTAGACGAAGAATATCAGAAACAGAAGAGAATAGTGCAATACCAAATCAAAGAGGAGATTTCACGGCACGAGGAAAAGATTACCAATGAAATAAGAAGTGGGAGAAATCAGAGTAAAAAATTATGGGAGAATATTAATAAGCTGAGAAGACAGGGTACGAAAAGGAATGAGGAAGTACGAGTATTCAAGGAGGGAGTGAGGCTGAGTCAGGAGGACACAATAATAGAGATTGAGGAGTTCTGGAAGAAAATCTACCAGAGAGACAATACTAGATTAGAAAAGGTGTGGAACGAAGAGAAACGACTGGAATATGAAATGAAGCTGGGAGAGGAAGGAACAGGGGTAATAACAACGAATGAGGGAGACAGATTACCCGGAGTGCTTAGAGAGCATCTGGATATGTGCGGGAAAATGGATTTGGAATGTAAGAAAATGAATGGGGACGAAATATCAATAGAGGAAATAAAAGATAGTTTGAAGAGTATAAAGAAGGGGAAAGCTGCGGGGCCAAATAGATTAAAGCCGGAGTTGTATAAGATTTTTCTGGAGAAGGATTCATGCATGGTAGCTCTAAGGGATAGTCTGAACCAAATATTGGAAAAGGGAGAAATTCCGGACGAATGGAAAGTGTCAAAAACGATTATGGTACCGAAAGTAAGCAGGCCGCAAGCGAAAGATTTAAGACCAATAACATTAACAGATGTTTCTTATAAGATATTCATGCGAATTATTAGTGAGAGGATAAATAACCACATGAGAAGAAATGAGGCTGAGAAGGACGAGCAGACGGGATTCACAAAGGGCAAAAGAATAGAAGATAATATATTTGTACTGCAATATTGCATAAGGAAGTCATACCAAAGGCGAAAAGAGTTATATGTAGCGTCAATAGACTTTAAAAAGGCATATGACAGTGTGAGGAGGGAAAAATTATTAGAGGCAATGATGAAATATAAAATAAACAGTAAAATAATAGAATGCGTGAAACGAATATACGAGAATGACAGAACATTGATAGGAACGGGGAAAAGCGAGGATATAGAGGTAGAAGTGAGGAACGGAATAAAACAAGGGTGCACATGCTCAACAACATTATTCAAACTGGTGACGTACATGATTTTAAGCGTACTCGAAAACAATGGCTGTGGATACGAGGATAAAGAGGTAAAAATTAATACATTATTTTTCGCAGATGATGGATTACAGATGTCAACAAATAAAGAACAAGCAAGCTTAAACATTAGGAATCTGATCAAAGTAAGTGCGGAATTCGGATTGGAAATAAACAAAGGAAAAAGTTGGTTCATAGTTTTCAACACAAGGGAGGATATGAAAGAAATAGAAGGTATACAGGTGACCAATAGCATCAAATACTTGGGGGTGACAGTTTGTAATAAGAAAGATTGTTTTCAGGAGTACAGAGAACAGATTATAACAAAGGCGAGGAAGATGGCGAATTTGACATACAGTGTAATTATGAGGAGTTGCAATAAAGTAATGATAGGCAAGACTTATTGGAAAGCTATAGTATTACCGTCCCTGCTGTATGGAACAAGTGTAGTGGAATTTAACAGGAATGAAATACAAAAACTGCAAAGCATAGAAAATAGTGTGTACAGAGTGATTTTGGGAGGCAGCCGATATACAGCACAGGAAGGTTTGAGGGGAGAAATAGGCGCAGCATCGTTTGAAGCAAGAATGGCAAGGAACAAGTTCAGCTATATAAACAGCACGCTGAAAGGAGGAAGAAATGATCTAGTTGAGAAGCTGATGAGGAATGGAAAAGAAGACAGGGAAGACATATGGAGTAGACATGTGGGGAAAATTATGGAAGACACCGGAATAACCTGGAAAACATTAGAAAATGCAACAAGATCGGAAGTGAATAGGATGGTGAAGGCATGGGATACGAGGAAATGGAAGGAAGGAATGTTGGAAAAGTCAACCTTGGGAATATATAGGAAATACAGAGACGAAATAGGAAAGGTAGACTACATGTATGATAATAAACCGGCATCAGAAATTTTTTTTAGGGCTCGAACAAATTGTATGCAACTAAACAATAGGGTGTGGACAGAAGAAAACAAATGCCCGATGTGCGAAAATGAAAATGAAAATTTAGAGCATTTTATGTTGAAGTGTGAGGGATATGCAGATCTGAGGGAAAAGGTAGGGGCGTTGAGCGGACAGGGAGAGACAGCTGAAGAAGCCATAGGAAGAGCATTGTTTATGTTTGAAAACAAGGAAGAAATGGAAAAGGTGAAAGAGGGGTTGTATGGTTTTTGGAAAAGGAGGAAGAAAAGGGAGAATGGAATAAAAACAGAATAGAAACACGGAACGGACGAACAGGACGAACATATTGCTATTAAGTGATACAAATATGAGCGAAGAGGGGCCGTTGCAAAGGCTAACCCTCAACTTTTCATCTGATCTGATCTGATGTCGCATCTTGGGCCGTTGTGACGGCCCAAGATGCGACCTGGCCCAAGATGCGACCTCGACATTTATGACGCGTATAAGGCATTCAATGCCTTCACTGAACATAAATTCCCTCACTGAAACGTGTAGGGTTTGTTATTGTCTGTTATGGAATTGCATTTGTTGTTTGAATAGTTTCTTGCTATCATATTCTAAGTTCACATTGATTTAATAAGTCTTATTGGGGCTTTATTTACTTAAGTGCTTATTCTGGTGTCTTATTGTCTTATTCTGGTGTCTGGAAGTTGTTTGAACCATTGTTTGTTGTGTTTTGTTGTGGGAATGGTTTTGATAGCTGTTTGGTTTGTTAATACCGCAGGTGATTAATTGGTTAAACTGATAAGCGAACGTTTATTTTCTGCTGCCTGTTGTTTTTGGCAATCTTTTAGCTTTTTCTTGTGTGCTTGTTCTGTTGTTGATGTTTCTGTATATTGTGTGTGTAAACGTGTTTGCTACATTGGATCCATTCTATTTATTCTTGCCGTTGATTATTTGTGCTCACATATGTGGTTATATGCGCTAAACGAAATATATTATTGATTGATTGGTCTTGTTGCTTTGTTGGTTAGTACACGAGTTAAACTGTTTTTCCTGGTGGTGAGCTTTATGTTGGTCAAACGGTGACGTGGTTGATACGAGTGTCGAGAAAGTATTTCTGAGCTGACCGTGACTACGAAAACCCGTGTGGCGGCCAGACCTGCGGTGTGCCAGCCGGAGCCGTCATGGCGTCAGGCTTTGCCCCCGCAAAATTACACGCGAACATAGCCTTCTCTACTGATGTGTTTAAATGCGTTTGGTCAACAACCTCTTCTAATCTCACTTTCCGTCATCCTGCTCCTCTATGCTGTCCTCGCGCCCTCAATGAATCTGCCTGGTCTTCTAAATCGTTCTCGTTCTACGGTCTTCGATTATATAACTCGCTCCCCTCTCATATCACCTCCTCGCTCACGTATCGATCTTTTACCTCTTCTCTACGTAAACATCTTGTCGAAATTTGCTTTGATCCCGTGACTCATTCCTTGACTCCTTTTGCCTCTCTCTGATATGTGTGGGCGCGAATGCATGTATGTTTGTGTTTACCTATGTTTTAGTCTAATTATGTTTATTGTACTCTGTTATTGTGTTCCTCAATCACCCTTCAATGTGTTCTTCTCATTGTGTAAATGTGTTCATTGTGTTATTTGAATCGTGTAATATTTATTCATTCATGTGTTCTTTTTATTGTTTCTGTAATAACTGTTTAGCTTTGTCCGCTTGTTCATACTGTTTAGCTGCTGCGCACCCGTGTATGACAGGCGCTATAACAAATACACTGAACTGAACAATCTATATATGGTCAATATGTGGATAAAGTAGGCTACGCACACTAAAAACTATTGACGTTCATTTAATTTAAAATCACTACTCTGGGGGATGTGAGGGTATATTTACAAACATCGCTGCCCTCTTCAATAATCAAACATCAGATTCTCCAGTGGGCGTCCAAGTTCAAACTGCATGGTTAGTATAACACTTGTTCAGCATCACCCATTCTGATTCTACTCATATTAGTGAAGTGTTTTTCCTAAATATGCACATGCTCACGCGTAGAAAAACAAACCACCGATCAACGATTTTTGTAATAAACACACACAAGAGACAACGAGCACCAACTCTGTATTCAACGCCCTGTCCATCCTGGTTACATAATCCCACGCTAGGGGGCACTACAAGTATGGACTAAGACACAGGACCATATTACCACACTCCTCTCCAAGATTACACACACTATCTATTGTAAGATAAACAATGAAATTGTTGGATCATACGTAGAGAAGAAATAATACTTTACAACAACAATCGCGGTTAATAGTTGAATCACTTATATATAACATGTGAACATAAAACTGAAATGTTACACCGCATCAGTGACGTAGTCATCTAGGTAAGCTGGTCGGCGACGTTCACGTTGGCTGCGCCGCGGACCAGCCGGGTGCACATCTGGCGGAGGTGACGGTGTATGGTAGAAATCTGCGCTGGCTTCGTTTGCGCCGCCGGCACAGTCAGCGTTTCCGTCGGCTTCGTCGGCTTCGTCGTGTCCGTTGTCCGGAGTATGTTCAGATTTCGATGTCTGGTTCGCGGTAGTAACCGGCATCAGATGGCGGCGGTTACGCCACCAAATTCGACCGCTCGGAAGACGGATCGCATAAGCACGATGACGACCCACAGCAGACACATCACCAACCCTATCCCATCTCCCGATGGACCGATTCTGTATGTATACCCTCTGTCCAAGCCGTAGTGGTGCTAATGCTCGGGATCTTTGGTTGTATGTGGTGATAACGCGCTCTCTAGTACTGACAGCACGCCTATCACATTCGTCTGCTTTTTCTTGCCATTCCGGAGCAAATGACCGATGATGAGCTGGCAATGCACTGCGCAGTGGATGGCCGTATACGATTTGTGCAGGTGAACGTCCGCCGACTCCTGGGGCGTTTCTCAGTTCGAGTAGTCCACGAGCAAATTCGTCTGTGTTCATGTCGCCATGGTCTGTGCATTTCTGTATGAGCCGTTTTGCTCTCTTCACTGCAGATTCAGCATGACCATTAGCCTGTGGATAATGAGGGCTGGTGATGTTGTGGCGTACCCCCCATCGCCTCAGGAAGTCTCTGGTTCGATGAGCTACAAACTGAGGTCCTCCATCGCTGCGCATATACTCAGGAACGCCGGTATACGTGAAAATCTCGCGAAGACAATGAATCAATGACCTTGAGTCGCTCTTCGTCGATGCTTTTGAGCCGTAAATCACTGGCCAGTTAGATAAACGATCGACATATACCATAAACATCCTGCCTGCATGTTCGAAATAATCAACAGACACATACTGGAAGATTCGTGACGGTTGCTCAGCTTCGATGTACTGTTCTCGTTGTATGCTGTTGGAATATTTTCGACACATTTCGCATGCCGCAGTGATATTCTTGATGTCATTATTGATGCCGGGCCAATAGACCGTTTGTCTCGCTCTCAATGTGGTTTTCGTTACGCCCAGGTGGCCATCATGAAGACGCTGCAGCGTTTCACGCCGTAAAGCTCTCGGGATTATAAGTCGTCGGCCTAACAAAATCAGATCGTCATCCACAGCCATATCGTGCCGAACACACCAAAATGGCTGCAGGGAAGAAGAAACACGACGTTTATCATTCGGAAACCCACTTGTAATTGTATTTTTCAGCATGCAGTATTCTGGATCGTTTCTCGCGGCATCTCTAATGTTTTCCAATTCATGATCATTGATCGAAAGAACATTTGCAGAAAGCTGGACGGATTGAATGTGAGCTTCGGCTATATCGCCTTCTTCTGGTTCAGCTGGGGCGCTAGGAGCTCGTGAAAGAGCGTCTGCTATGGAGTTCACGGATCCTGCTTTCCACTTCGCCGTAAAGGTTAAATGAGTGATCTTCTCACGGAGTCTTTGAATGCGTGGATTAGAAATATCAGCTAGGCCCTTCGAATTAAGTATAGGCACTAGAGCTTTGTGATCGGTGACAACGATGAAATTACTCAACCCGGCTACAAAGCAATTACACTTACGACATGCCCAAACTACAGCGAGCATTTCTAGTTCGCATACTGCGTAGCGTTCCTCTGTCTCTGTCAAAAACCTTGATCCACACTGGATAAGGCGCCAGGAGCCGTCGCTGTCTTGTTGTCTAAGGACGAATCCCAGACCTTTCAGCTTCGCCGCGTCAACTTCCAGCATGGTATCACGTGAAGGGTCAAAAAAATCCAAAATAGGCGGTGACATCAGAGAGTTCTTAACTTCGTTGAACGCTGTGTCGTGCGTGGATGTCCACATCCATTTATTATTGCGCTTCAGAAGATCTCGCAAAGGTCTGGACTTTTCGGCAATCTGAGTGGAGAAGTAACCGAGTTGGTTAACCAGCCCGAGGAATGATCTAAGGCCTGTGATATCTTTTGGACATGGAAATCTCTCTATTGCACTCGTCTTCCCGGATTCTACCGTGTAGCCTTTCTCACTCACAGTAAAGCCGCAGAAATTTGTTTCGTTTTTACCGAATGCGAATTTTTCCTTGTTCAGAGTGATGCCTGCGTCGTCACATCGACAAAGGACCTGCCAAACGCGTGCAAGGTGATCGTCGTACTTTGAATCATATATAAGGATATCGTCTACTACTTTACATGTGTTGGGAATGTCACCAAGGATTGCGTCTCCACGTCGATTAAACTCGTCTCCGCTGGAAACAAGTCCCATGGGGGCGCGCTTGTATCTGTATCGACCAAAATGCGTGATAAAGCATGTCAAATCCCTGTCCCTTGTATCGATCAATATTTGATGGTACCCTGATTTTGCGTCACATTTGGTAAAATATCGTGAACCACGCGTAATCGTTGATACAGCATCAAGTGGGCTATGCATAGGGTGCGTGGGTCGCTGGACATATCTATTGAGCTTAGTCAGATCAGTTGTCAATCGACATCCAGTGTTATTCCCGTTAGTATCTTTTCGTGGTACTAGAACAATCGGATGACACCATGCCGTTGGATGGCTGACAGGTTCAATGACATCTTCCTCAATCAACTTGTCCAGCTGAGTTTTCAAGCTGTCACGGTAACAAATCGGAACGGACCGAGGGGCGGTAATGCTCACTGGTGTGGCATCTTCTTTCAAAATGATCCTCATTGGGTCACCTTCCATGCTTCGCAAAACTCCACTTTCTGAAAACACACGAGGGAAGCATTTTATCATCTCTGTGGTGTGGCTGTTTATTTCCTCATCAGTTGGCTCTCGGTTCAGATTCCACCGAGGCCTCGAGCGATGATATTGCCATCCACCAGAAGCAGCACGGGTGTTGTTGCTAGCTGTGAGTCGAAACACATCTGTGGCACTATACTCGCAACTTGTCTTTGACACCTCGTTTGTCAAAGACAAACGCAAGACCTCGTTTGAGACCTCGTTTGTTAGATCGCAAGTGTCGCTTGCTTCCAGTTGTTTCGGAAACGACTTGTGTAAAATTCTTAAATCAATAGCGTCCACCCATGATAAAAGTGCGTTGGAAATGCTGGGGACAACGTATGCCGTTGTACTGCATGTTGCTGAGCCCAGTTTTAGTTCAAGTGGGCAAGTTCCCACGCAAGTGAGTCTTTTCCCATTTGCTGCAAAAAGCTTCACATTGGCGGGGAGAAGATTGTTGTGGTCAATGTTCAGTAGGCTGGTCACTTGCCTGTTGATGATTGTCACATCACTTCCAGTGTCCGTCGCTAGACATATTCTTCCAGTTTCACCCGAGCGGGTTAACGCGCTCACTTCTGTCAACGGTAGTTTCCTGATCTTGTGACGTTCAACTGCTTGAACATTTACGTCAGTAATAATGAGGTGTACGTTTTCATCCTTGTGTTCCGCTCGTTCGCGTTGATACGAAGGTTTGCATTTCCGCTTCTTGCATACTCGGGCAAAATGACCGATCTGGTCACAGTTGTGGCACCTTTGTTTCAATGCACGACATTCTGAATTCCCATGTCGGCGACCACAGCGATTACAATTAGTCGCACGCCCATTGCCTTCCTGTTGTCTCTGTGTTTTGCACACACTTGCATGTACCTCATTTTCGTTCGCCTTCAATTCTTGTGAGCTTATTCGGGCGCTCTCGTTTGCACGGCAAATATTTAAAGCACCATGCAAAGTCAACTTTTTCTCTTGAAACATTCTTTGTAACGCATCTTCATCACGGATGCCCATCACAATTTTATCTCGAAGTCGGTTGTCTTCGCATTTGTCGCAAAATTCGCAATATGCGGCGATTTCTTGGACTGCACATAAAAACTCGTCGAATGATTCGCCGTCCTGTTGATTGCGAGAAAAGAATTCCCTGCGGTCTACAATCACGTTTCTAGTATCTCGAATGTGCTCTCTTATTTTCGAAATGCAATCGTCAAGTGTGTCATCCTCTTGGAAAATGATATTGAACCTTGAAATTCGCACCCAATCCTCATCCAGCATTGACAAAAGAATAGCTTGTTGCTCTTTCGGGGATAACAAGTTGATATTAGATAAAGTCACGTAACCTGCTACTTTATGCCTCCATGATTCGAATTCACGCAACGATGCTCCGCTATGCAATATAGGAACCGGAATATTGGATGAAGGCAATTTCGGTGTGGTACGTGACTCATCGACTGTATGTTGAGACGAATTTCTTGTTTCGGTTCTCATCATTTGCTCCATTAAAC
The DNA here is from genome assembly GCA_916048095.2 of Sacculina carcini. Classification (NCBI taxonomy): domain Eukaryota; kingdom Metazoa; phylum Arthropoda; class Thecostraca; family Sacculinidae; genus Sacculina; species Sacculina carcini. Next base: position 8,373,003 of record OU696580.1, on the reverse strand, counting down.
TCGTCATTATTTGAGTTTGACGGGCTTCTCGTTCAGAACTCGCTTGCATTTGCATTGAAACTACCTCAAGTAGTTTTTCAATCTGTTTTTCCATTGTTAGTCCAATTTCGGAATGACAATATTCACTAAGTCAGTATTTACACCTCCAGATTGTCTTTAACTGAAAGGGAAATTTCTAACACTGACCTTCACATCCTGTCGGCTGCGCCATGTAATAAACACACACAAGAGACAACGAGCACCAACTCTGTATTCAACGCCCTGTCCATCCTGGTTACATAATCCCACGCTAGGGGGCACTACAAGTATGGACTAAGACACAGGACCATATTACCACAATTTTATTCGGTTCAATTGCCAAACAAAACTCGTAGAAATAGTCAGAAATACAGGACTGACAACATAAGAAATGAAAAGGAGGAAAAACGAAAACAGATGGAGCATGCAATGAACACATGTGGAGAACACGCTCAAAACGAAATTCCCAAGAAACTCATGTTTGGGGCCTACAATACGACTACACCACAAACACAAAGACAAATACACACAAAGACAAACATCGTACACAAAAACAAATATCACCTAGATAATAGCTCAACGTCTGCAGCTATTTTCCTGAACATATACCATGATGATAAATTACGCATTTGAACACAGCAATTGAAAGGCTAATGTTCGCGTGAATTTATGCATGGGCAAAGCCTCACGGCCCCGGCTGGCACACCGCAGGTCCGTATACCATACCCACAACAAAACACAATAAACAATGATATTGGTCCAAACAACTTCCACTGCAACGAAAATAAGACACCAGAATAAGCACTCAAGTAAAAAAAGGCCCCAATAAGACTTATTAAATCCATGTGAACTCAGAATATGACAGCAAGAAACTATTCAAACAACAAATGCAATTTCATAACAGATAATAACAGACCCTACAAGTTTCAGTGAAGGAATGAATATTCAGTGAAGGCATTGAATGCCTTAAACGCGTCGCAAGCGTCGAGGTCGCATCTTGGGCCAGGTCGCATCTTGGGCCGTCACACCGTCACACCGTCACACCGGTGATTATCCCTGGCAACTATTGTCTAGTCGCAAAATTTGCGATCCTGGCGCATTGGTGATAAATCCTAATAGTGATGCCACAACATGAAAAATGAAATGATTATTCGCATTTACATGTGTCAATGTCTGTTGAGGCTATTCGACAAACCCTTCAATTGTACCATATATAAAGATAATTTTAGTTGATTCAATCGCAAGTTTTGGAGAAGCAGCATTGATCTCAGCAGCAGCATCGACCCTTGATTCTTGCGGAACAACCGCGCCCATTGAGTGGATTATCAATTACCATTTATTGAATTGCTGTATAAAGACGCAATACCATCAAAAACCTGTTGATACTTCGTGAAGTGTTTCTGTGTGTGTGTGTGTGTGTGTGTGTGTCGCTAACCAGTATCGGCAATTGTTCTTGTGTTGCCATGGCAACGTAGTGATTGCCATTCGCTCGCCGGTGCGGTAACATTGAGTCGTTGCAGCGCTTCTAGACCGAGTGAGTTTATGTGTTTTCTGTGTTGAATCATCCGTGAAGTCTCACTAAACATTAAACCAGTATTTCCATACACAACGGCTTGGAAGTGTACTGTACTGCTTGATTTTCTGCAATTATCAATGGATATTTGAAGGTGAGTGTAGCGATAAATTGGTGTGTACCCCTGTGTTCTTGCGTTTCTTCATTGCTTCCGCTCTATAACAGAATGCATTTCCTGAGAAGAATTTCGATGTATTTACTTACCTGACGGCTTGATAAGATTTAGGTTTTCATCACAGTTTTCGTGGTCCATCTTCACCACCAGCTCAATTTCTTTTGCCTTATAGTATTTCTTCTGACGCTTAATTTTACTTATATGATGTTTTTCATCACTGTATTAATATAACTGTGTTGAATTACATGATATTATAAATTAAACATGTATTAATAGACGGGCGCGCGGGGCGTTGGTGCCTTACGCGCGTCTACAACACACACAAATACACACAAATACACACACACTCACACTCACACACACACACACACGCGCACACACACACACACAACGGCTCTCACACACCGCGTGAACCAGACTTCCAGCACGCCATATTACACATTCACACAATTCAGATCGTTGTTTACAGTTCATAATTGCCATGACAACGGTGAAAGCGCGCGCAATACAAATATCCAACTACAACTTCATAATCACGCATTGCACAATACGGCA